>JAQIWG010005100.1:0-15017 GCA_034695025.1 Chamaedrilus cognettii | reverse complement strand
TATACAACGACAATATTGTCACACAAATCGACACTACTGACTGGTGGTTGAGCGCCTAGTTGTGAGGGCTGCCAATTCGGAGGGGAGGGGAACAAGAAAAAAAGTGCGCAGGAATTTGCGCAATTGTAGTGTATGTGTATGGGACCTGGATGCTAGGCTGGAAGGCGCGGCATCGGTACGAGCGCTCAGACGCTAGGACTTTGGCAAGTGACTCTGTGAGCGTTTTGCATCGCTCGCACATGTTACCTTTTGCGCTGTTCTAATTACTGTACATAACGCTCTATAACTTTCAATATTTCTAAGACTACGCAGCCTTCTGGGCCCCTTAGAACCGCATTTCTATAAGTTTCGTCATAGGAAAGTAGGAGTCAGATAGTCGTAGAATTAGGATAAGTGCTCTCTCGGGGGTGACTCTCGTCTTTTCCCCTCCCTCGGGCTGTCTTCGGGGGGGAAGTCCCTGGGTAGTAATTTGGTGATATAACGGACGCACTTACCGCACGGTAAGTTGCCCGCGCGCTCGGTAAATTGCCCGAGCGCGCGGCAAATTGTCAGCGCGCGCGGTAAATTGTCCGCGCGCGCGGTGAATTACCCACGTGGGGTCAAACGGACGGGTTAAGCCCATCGAAACTAAGAACCGTGCCCTTCTTCTCCTCCTTCTTCCTTCACCCCCATCCCTGCCCGGCGGCGGGACGAGGGGAGGCAGTCAGCCACGAGAGTCAAGAACAACTAAACTCCACCACCGCGCGGTGGCATCTCGCATCTACCCCCGCGCGGTAACTTCCCACGCGCGGTCACGGGATCATTTACCCCCGCGCGGCAACTCCCCTCTCGCGCGGGCACGGGATCATCTACCCCCGTGCGATAACTTCCAACGCGCGCGGGCACGGGATCATCTACCCTCGCGCGGTAACTCCCCTATCGCGCGGTAATTCCTCTCTTGCGCGGTCGCTAGACCCTCTACCCCCGCGCGGGTAATACCCGCGTGCGCGTTGACATAATGATGGAGTGGGACACTCGGGGCCATACATACAGGGAGAGACACTCGGGGCTATACTGACACAAATGATAGAACTAAGTGAAAGTGCGCCAGTGGGATATGGCTTCCCCGACACCGCGAGGTCGTTCGCCAGCGACGTCGGAACTTTCAGCCCCGCTCAGTCCGTCCGACCGCAGGCCCATGCGTGATCGCGCAGGTGCGTCGCCTGTCAACGCGCTCGGTCGTTTCCGCTTCAGGATATAGACAACGTTGAGAGGATACAGAGAAGGGCAACAAGATGCATAGAGGGTTATAGAGAAATAAGTTTAACAGTTGGACTACGAATAACTGGATTAATTTCTTTAGGGAAACGACGGATTAGAGGAGATTCAGAGGCATTAAAAATGCTTAGGGGAGTTGATAAGATAAATTTTTACAACTTTTTTGAGATCTTTGATGTAAAAAATACGAGAAGCAATAGTAAATTATCTAAAAAGAGATGTAATGGAGACAGGAGAAAAAACTTCTTTAGTCAACGGGTGGTTAATTGCTGGAATAGGCTGCCGCAATGGGTTGTCGATGCAGATACTATCAACTGCTTCAAGAATATATTGAACAAATTTGAGTATTACTATCGATAAGTTTAATGCTGGATATGTAAGTTTGGAATAAGAAATATCGTTTGTGCATTGAGGTTGATAGACGTAATAATAATGATGCAGAGTGGGAAGGGAGCTGCTTGTATACAAGCCGACACGGCTTCCTAAACCACAGATGTATATTATGTTATTAAATTCTTGATCATTACCTTCTTCATCATTCAAATCTTGCGCATTAAATTTTTGATCAGCCTGTATTATACATAATTTTACAATTAAATTAGACATTTCACCAATTCAGCCGTGTGCTCTGCTTTAAAACCAGTCACACAACAACCCTTTCTTTCTTTCCTTCCTTCTTTCGTGCCCTCTTTTGTGGTAGCCCTCGCAGAAAAGCGATCAGCGAACAAACAGAGTTGTCAAGAGATCCAAAGTTGTGGGAAAGTAATTATGCTCGAATGGCCCCAGTCACAAGATCGGACACCAAATTGCAGAATAGTCATAAGTTGATCCAGAACTTCCGCGTCATCAACCACCCGATATATTGTGACATTCCTAAGTTCATTTGAGTACATTCGTTCAAATTGGCCGAAAGCCAGTGAGGTTTAAAGGAAACAAAACAAGAAGGCATCTTTTATTTTCAATTACTTCTATATTGATATCCTATTTTCACAAATATATTGATAAATAATGCTCAAGTATGGCTCAGCTTTTAGAGCAAGTTCAAGGCATAAGGTGTGGTTCAACTTGTCTGCTGCTGCCTGGAGTAGGAAATGAAGTCCTTTATGGGTATTGCACCTCAGTCAAAAATGTTACACATCCTCTTCGATCCCACAATCATCACAACAACCAGTGGGGTGCAGTCCTATTTTATTCAAATGTTTATTAAGTCGACAAGAGTGAAGCCGAAGTCTTGTTATTATGACGTCCTTTTTCCTGGGAGTCAGGTGTTCCTTCTTAGCTTTTGCTCGAGGGAACACATTCCCTCGAGCAAAAGGTACAACGTACCAGTTACTGAATTAGAAACTGATGAGTTCCAAATGTCAATATAATGCTGTTTGAGAGGATCAAATATATCTTCAAAGTTGGGTTTTAAGATTCTATTAATTTCTGTGAAGGTCAAAGCTTTTTTGGCAAGTTTATCTGTAATATCATGGTTGACAAATTCAACGTGTCCAGAAATCCATACCAAGTAAGAGAATCCGGCAAGCTACTAGCAGCAATCAAATCATGACAAATGTGTACTACTTGTTCAGCAAAAATGTTATTCTGCACAAAAAATGGTACGCTTTTAAGAGAGTCTGTAACTATTACTGGCTTGAGATTGTATGTTTAACAGTGATCAAAATGGTCTGATATATGGCATCAAGTCCTGCTCTGTTCACCGAAATGTTGCTGAGAGTCAATATGAGTTTGATGTCTTGTGATGGCACAAAGACTGAACAAGATCTTACCATCATTCGATCGAGCTCCTTTGTGTATATATAATTTGCACCTGGATAATTAGTATTTAGGTACTTCAAGACAGCTCTAGACAGCAAAACGTTAGATGCACCTCTTAATACCCACAGTTAAATTCTTGAAGTCTACGTCCGTCCTTACCTTTGTCATAGTCCAGGGAGGATTTGCGGATATAACTTCACCCTCTCTCGGTTGACTGAGATTTTTCAATAATTTCGATACTCGATTTCCATTGACAAGGAAAGTCAGGTTGTAGCTGAATCATTTTTGAACTTTTCGTAACTGCCTGTGCAGTATGATCTGTGCGTGATTTAATTTTGGAAATATATTTGGCAGTACACGCCAATCTCTACGTAGGGCAAGCGGCCACTCCTCGCATTCTCTTTGTAGAGATGACAAGGCTGTACCCTTCATGGCACCAGTCACCAACGTCAGTGAAGTGCATTGGATTGAGTCCAGTTTCTTAAGATGGGATGGCGCAGCAGATTTGTACAATATACTACCATAGTCAAGAACTTATCGAATCGTCGCACGATAGACTGCAAGTAAGGTCTTACGGTCTGCGCCCTATTCCTTGTGACTCAGACAATTAAGAGTATTTATTCCTTTTTTTGCAACAGTGCACAATGTTATCTACATGCTGGACCCAGGTTAAATGTGCATCAAAGGTGAAACCTCAAAAGGTGAAAGACTTTGCAAATTTGATAGGGGTGTTGCCTAGAAGATTTGTGGTAATGTTTTTCTTCTCTGAGAATATAACTCCTGTACATTTCTTAACATTCAGTACATAACCCCAATCCTTGCACCATGACTCAATCATATTTATGTCCTGTTGGAGATGATGGGTGACAATAAGAATATTATTTTCAGAGCGCCAAGCACTAAAATCATCAGCAAAGAGGGCCGAGGAGGAATGTTCTGATAATTTCGGGAAATCATTTATGACGAGAGAAAAGAATTGGACTCAGTACACATCCCTGCGGCGTACCGTTTTCCGGGTAGAAAGCTGAAGAGAGATCCTTGCACAAGATCCTAGAGATCCTAGCCCAACGATTATGTAAGAAGTTTTTAATGTAGGCTAGTGAAGACATATGCCATTTATATTATATTTCAAAAGCTTCAGTAGAAGGCCGTCCGTCCAAACAAGATCGAATGCTCTAGAGAAGTCGAGAAAAACTGCAACTGTTACACCCCTACTGACAAGGAGTCTCCTCAATCTCAGTTTTCAAGCGGATAGCATGGTCGATTGTTGCATGAAATTTTCTAAAACTGGCTTGAATTGGCGAAACAATTTTGTAGCTTTCCGCATACCATTGAATTCTATTTGCAACCATTTTTTCTAGCACCTTACTAAATGCAGAAGTCAAAGCGATAGGCCGATAGGATGAAGATACACTTCTATCGTCATTTGATTTAAGAATAGGATTTATTAAAGCATGATTTCAAGCATCCAGAAGGTAGTCATTATCCCAGCAATCATTATAAACATCCAAAAGCTTCAGTTTCCATTCTGGCGGTAAGTTATAGATCATTGCCATAGCTATGTTGTTCTGATCCCGGTGAAAAGTTAAGGTTAACTTGACCTAGCGCAGCTTGAAGTTTTTGGATATGAAACTAAAGATTCAGAGCCTGTGAGCCAATATCGGGTATGGTATCTGAGAGCTCAAATTTTGTATCCAGGAACTTAGACACTGTTTGCTTCATCGTGTTTGAGAAGTCAGGTGGAAGATTAGTGTTACTGCTAATTAAGGCGAATTCCTCAGCAAAAATATTTGCTTTATCTAAATTTGAAGGAACAGATTTATCAACCATTCTTACAGGAATGTTGCTGTTTGTTTGATTACCTGCTATCGATTTTGTGGCTTGCCAAATCGAACCCACTTTTGAGTTGCTGTTGAGAGATTTTGCATACTGCTCCAGAAAGCTTCTTTTGCTTCTTTAATTGTATATTGTGCAATATATATACAACAACCCTATACTGTAAAACATGAAATTTTCACGTGCATGGTCAATTTTTGTAAATTTCGCGAATCGGTAAAATTCGCAAAAATTACATGCAGCAAATTAAAGCTACTGAAGCTATCTATAATGGGCAGGCATCAAAAACGCAAAAATCAAGTGCAGCAAATTTTCTCAGAGGAAAAACCGCAAAAATAACATGCAGCTAAAATTTCATGTTTTACAGTATATTAAAGTCGATACTTCTCCATTTGGGACGCCAAATTAAAAACGGAATCTAATATGAATTTTAACCCGCTTGCATCAGGCCTTAAGAAGAACACAGATTTGTTTGCTTCTGTAGTTTATAACCGGACTGTACAGTCTTTATAAAGATTATATACAGTCCGGTTCTGTGCAAGGGAGCCCGCATAGAACCGCTCCCCCTTCTTCCTTAATCGCCCTTCACGACTCTCCCGGGGAGCTCTGGGCTGCAAGCCAATTCTTTGTTCCCCGGCCTGCAGGGAGTAAAAGAAGACAGAGACTAAGATCACAACAGCAACAGTTATTAAGCAGTTACAATAAGTTTCATCATAATTTTCGACTACTTCTACACCATATTAGCGACGCAGCGCGCTGCGCCGCACAAACCGCGCGTGCAAGGGTATGCGTCTAACCGCGCACGCAGCACAACGTCACGATGTTGTGCGCTACCACACAAGTGCACACACGACAGACCGACGACGACGACGAATCAAGCTATGAATCAACGACCGTAACAGCAATCAACGTAACACGACTGCAAGCGCCCCCCTCCCTCCCCCACTCAGTGGGCACTGACCGATACCCTCAGGGGAGGGGGGAGGAGAGGCCGGTGCAACCCTGGCGTGCGTGGGCAAGCGAAAAATTGAACGACGATATAGCAGAATTAGTAGAGTAGTAGTAGTAATAGATATATGATATCACGAACATGCATGCGTATCGCTGCGCTCTACACCGCTGCACCGCTGACGGCCAACAAGTAAATCCAAATGTCTACAGCGACGACAGAAGTGTTCGGCAACGTTCGCCGACAATATAATAATATGAGTCACCATGAGTTCACTAAATCATTCGGACACAAGTGGGGGGCGAGCGAGATAAAGGGGGCTAGGCAATGCCCCCTTTGCTGCCCGCGGCCCCCTTGCGATAGAGGCGGCGGCGGCAGACTAGCGAATCTCAAAACTCAGAGACTAGCGAGCGCGCTAGTCGCCCGACGGCCAGAGAAACAATTACGGGGAGGAAAGGGAAGCAAGGTCGGGAATTACGAAGGGAAGGCGTCGAAGCGATTAAACGCGTCGCCGACACACATCTAGGGAAAGCGTACATTATTGTTAGCAAACTCATCGAAAGCGTCATTGTCGGCTCGCGTCATTGTCGTCTCGTCCAGCAAGTTCTGCACTCGGCTCAAGCCGGCCACAGACTTCGGCGGCTCAAAAAAAACAAACTAAAATGTGTCGTAAATCCAATTGTGCGTCGAACTAGTAGTTCGGAGTGTTCCAAATATTCCACATCTGAAAGAACACACCGGCAATATATAATACTATAAACGCAGCCTCAAATTTAGATGCATAGTAGAATTGACACCCAGATTTACTTCAATTTCATTCCAACTTAATATTTAGACTTAAAAACTGCGGATGTTCAATAAAACGTCACTAAACGTCCGATGGAAGTGTGAGGCTTAAACATTTATGATATAAAATACCGTACAGTACTGGTATAGTACAAAATATCTATTTTTGAAAGACGTCTAACTGTAACTTGAAACAAAGTTTTAAATTGACTCAAGTCAATTTTTGACTAGCAATTTTTTCACGAAAGGGATCAGAGTGTAGCAACAAAAACCAGAACACAAAATGTTGCTAGTAGAATATTGGATGGACACTACGAACGTTTGGTCCTTAAAATCAATATGTTTAAGCTATTCAAAAAATGAAATACACAAATCCATGAGAATTAAGGAATAAAGAAGCAAGAGCAGACTGGTGCGTTCAAATAACAGCAATGGCTTCAGCGTCCGTTTCGGCGTCTAGTGACGTAATCGGTGATCTCAAAAAGTCAAAAAGATAAGATTTTCTTCTCACCGGGGCGGTACCCGAAGACTTCATTTGAGCGGGCACACCCCCCCACGAGTTGTCAATTCCCCCGTGCCCCTGATTCGCCAGAGGTGGCGGGGGCATCTCCGCACTGCCCCCCCCAAGCATCGAGGAGTTGAGCTGAGAGGGCTGCAGGGGTGGAGGGAAGTGGGGGGGCGGTGGGCCCCCCGGGGGCAGGTTCATGCCAGCCATGTTGGGAGGGCCGCCGTTTGTGAGTAGGGGGGTGCCACGTGACATCATTGACTGAGTCTAGTCAACAGAGAAGCAGCGCTGATCTAAGTGAGTGAATGAGTGAATGTGTGATTGAGTGAATGAGTGAGTGAATAAGGAGTGAATAAAGGAGTGAATGAGTGAATAAATGAGTGAGCAAGTGAGTGAATGAGTGCGTGTCATTCACTCACTGATTCACTCACTGTGAGTGAATGAGTGAGTAAATGAGTGAATAAGTGAGCAAATGAGTGACTAAATAAGTGAGACACTACAGAGTCTAGTTAACAGGGAAACATCCTGATCTAAGGGAGTGAATGAGTGAGTGAATGAGTGAATAAGTAAGACACTACTGAGTCCAGTCAGCAGAGACATGAAAGTGTTAACGCTACTCAAGTTTATCAGCGCTAAACTTAACTCTTAGGTGGCGATTGGTGAGTGTGAAAGTATAACGACCGTATGCAGTAACAAGACCAACACAGTCCGGTTCTGAGTGGAAGGCCACGCACAGAACTGCTCCCCCTCTTCAGTCGCCAACGACTCGCCCAGGGAGCTCAGGCTCAAAGCCAATTCTTTGCTCCCCGGCCTGCAGGGGGTAGGGTAGGGAGTAAGCCAATTTCTTAAAAACAGACGATGCATACCTGCAAGAGACGTTCGTATCCAGGAGCGCCGCGGTGGTGGTGGTCCATCATCGGCCCGCCGTGGTGCAGCGGCGGCGGCGGCATGCCCCCCGTCGGCATATACGCACCCACCCCCCCACCCATCATGTTTGAGTGGGTGGGAGGCATGAGGGGCATCTGCTGGGAGGGCTGCTGCTGCTGCTGCTGCGGAGGGGGGGCCATCATCATGTGGGGGAGCGCGAGGCCATCCACCCCGTCCCCATGGGGGCCGGGGCGCGCGGCGGCGAGGGACATTCCGGAGAGGGGGGGTGGCGCAACGTTTCGTACCCAGTCACCCCCGCTGAAGTCTGCGACAACAGAACAGATTCAGATTCACCACCGGCCGTCGCTAATAGACGGTTTAAGTCTTAAAAAATTTATGCAGAATTTCAGTGAATCGTGTACGCTGGTAGTCACCAAAAAGCGAAATCAAACCAACGATGTATGAAGCCGTGGAAAAAGAAGTGAATGAAGTGAATAAAAGAAGTGAATGAAGTGCATTAAAAAGTGAATGAAATGAATAAAAGAAGTAAATGAAGTGAATGCAGTGAATAAAAGAAGCAAATAAAGAGAATAAAAAAAGTGAATGAAGTGAACAAAAGAAGCAAATGAAGTGAATACAGAAAGTGAATGAAGTGAATAAAAGAAGTGTGAAAGAATCCCAGAAGCACCCCAATGAAAAACCCGAACAAGGCATCGACATGTACGAGTAATCTAATCACGCTTATGCGGCTTCCTCAAATTAATTACAACTTCTGCAGATAAATTAGGCATTTGTTTTATTTTTCTGGCAATTTTCACAAAATAGCCTAGTTTGTCAAAGTAATTTTTTTTGTCAAGTTTCCTTTCATATTTTGTCTGGTATCACTGCTTTGGAACGTATAGTTTTACTGAAGGTTTCATAGAAAGCAATTTAACTGCATAAAAATTTCTAAAGGTGAAAGCTTCGTTTCACGCAAATTTTTGGTCCGAAACTTTCGACTCATATCACCGATGCCGCAACCAATAAAACGATTTGATTGGTCGCTGCAGTGTGTGAAAAGGCATTCAGCTACAGTGATAAAAACGCATTCCCTAGTAGCTGTTGTTGCATACTTAAAATGGCAACAAAGTGGATAGACGCAATATCCGCCTGAGGATCGCAAACCTTGGTCCATTGATGAAAAAGTGCACAAAGTGCATAATCGACATTGCTTTTGATAATCACAGCCTTGACCCTGAGTGTGTGCGGCAACACGAAGCGGTGCTTTATTTCAATGAAGTCTAAAATAGATACGCAAAATAGGGCGAGTGTCATTCTTCTTGTTTATATTCTTTGATATCACCATGACATGCGCTGTGGTGGAGTGGTTAAAGCATCGGACAGAGAGTTTAGAGGACCTGGATTCGAGTCCTGGCACCGGCAACGATGAAACCATGCATTACAGGCTCTTCAGCAAGGCTGTTAAACACACAAGTATCGCTATCTGATAATCATCGTCCAGCATTATTTATTACTCTAGTTGGCGACAGGAAGGGCATCCGGCCATAAAAACCCAGCTTCAACATAAACGTCTAACCTGTGTTAACCTGGACACGGCGCTGTAGGCTTTAACACATTAGAATGGACGTCAAAAACGATGAATATTATTTTTTTATTATTATATCACCCTGCGGAACGCACCGTTGTGTGGGACGGGGTTGTACGTCCAGCTCGGCTGAACAGGGTTCGCCACAAAGCCGTAGTTGGGCTGGAGCTGCTGCTGCTGCAGGGCCCCCCCTGTGGGGGGTCCGGTGACGACGCGCGGCTTCTTGATCTGCCTCTCGGTCCCGATGGGTCTGAGGGTGCCTCGCGCCGCGGCGGGGTCCGTCGACGAGGTGGGGGAGGGGGGATTGCTTGAACTGGGGGTGTCGCCCTCCGGGACCGGGGTCGCGCTCGTCCCCACTCCTGGAAAATGATAATAATATGAATGAGTTTAGAGGCCGTTCCAGAGACGTCATCGGTGCCCTGGATGTCCATGCCATGAGATCAATCATAAATTTCAGTAAGAAGAGTACAAAATAGTAATCATAATAATATTGCAGCCATATTTTAGACACACTACGGACAACATTGTATTTGCATTGCATTGCAAGCAACATTATCACATCTAGTCCGTTCTTATCTTCTATCTAAATAAACCACAACAACTGAACTTGATTTTTGCTCATGGCCTGTATTTGCTCAAAGCTAACAAAGCCAGGCCTTAACATCTGAACTATAGCGCTTCCAAACGCCCAAATCAGCTAATTAGTGGTGTCGGATAGAAGTTACAATAAAATGGCGACATTCACGCAATTAAATTTACACGACTAGGCTCAATAAACCAAGAAGTTTAATGTGGCAAGAATTACTGTATTGATTTGGCCAAGCCCTTTCACTTCACTACATACTCTCTTTACTATATTATTCTACACTGGGTGTATTACAAAGTTTTAGTTACAGAGAATTTTGGCATGTTTTAGAGAGCTATTTCAAAGTTAGTCTGAATTTTACACTCAGCGTATTAGCGAGAGCAAGTAAAGCAGTGAAAAGGCTTAGATGAAACAAAAACATAACTCTGTCACTCAACCCACTAATTATCAGCACCAAAGAGACACCAGGAGGGCATCCACTCACCTGAAGAGTACTGTCGGACGTCTGACCCTGCCAGCCCGCCCACGGCCCCATCCCCTTCGCCCATCTTCCCCTCCGCTACCGCCCCCCCGGGGACCACAAACTCCCCCCTCACGCGCGCCTGCTGCGGCCCAATGGGGGGCGGGTAGGACGGCGTCATGGCCCCGTACCCCGGTGCCACCCCGCCATACCCCCCTTTGATGTCCCCAAACCTCGGCGGTGGCACGTTCATCATATGCTGCATCGGGGGGGCTCCTGACACGAGTCCCAACCCTCCTCCCTGTAGCACCGCACTGCCCCCCCCGGAACCGTGCGCCCCCTGCTGCCCGGGCGCCCCCTGCGGGAGGAAGCGGATCGGCATCGACAACTGGGAGGGGTAGTAGAACGACTGCTGGACTGGGGGGGGTCCCGCTGGCTGGCCCGCCCCTCCCACCGCCCCCACCCCCCCAGGGACAATGTTGATCGGCGTCAAACTCCCCTCGGAAACCTTTGACGTGAAGTTGGGCGCGTTGGGGTTTAGGTTGCTGTCGATGTGCGGCAGCGTCATCGGGTTCTTGGGGGAGCTGTACTCACCCCCGCGGTTCATCTGCCCTCCACCGCTTCTCGGCGACAAATCGTCATCGTTCAACTCCCCCCCCTCCTGTTCGTACTCCCCGCTGACGCCCCTGCCCGGCGACCCCTCGGGGTTGTTCAGGTCGCGCCCCCCAAAGTGAGAGTAATCGTCACGCGTCGGAGGCGCAGGACCACCCCTCAGGTCAGAGGGGTCTGGTCGAGACGGCGCTGCCTCAAAGACGAGCTTCTTGTGGTAACCGCTCCCTCGCAAGGCCTCCCCCCCTCCACCACCCTGCAGCCCGCCTGTGATGACGGCATTCTGCCCCGCAGCGGCGGCACTACCCTGCGCTCCCGCAGCAGCAGCAGCGTTCATTGGGGTGCCCCCCCCACTCATCCCCCCCGCGCCCGCCCTCTGAGACCCAATCATGCTCATGCTCGGCGAAGCAGCCACAGCCCCCGCCCCACCTGCTCCTCCCACCGAGCCGCCCACAGGCCCGCCCTGCTGGGGGGTCCCCGGCGCTGCAGGGTCGATGCGGGGCAACGAGGTCGCCTGGAGGGTCTGAGGCCGGTACCCGGGAGCCTTGGCCTGCAGGGCCGAGTCCACCGTCGCTGCCGTCATGGCGGCAGCAGGGGCGCTGATCACCGCGCCAGCTCCCGACGAGGGCATCGCAGACGAGGTCACGACCCCCGCGGCAGCCACGCTGGCAAAGTTCATGCGATGGGCGTCAGCGGCGCCGCTCGCTCCCACTCCGCGCTTCATCACCGCCTCAATCGGACTGAACAGGTTGTTGAAGGGGGAGTAGTCACCAGACAGCGATCCCCCTCCTGCCCCGCCGCCTCCGGTTCCCGCGGCATTCCCCCCACCCGCCCCCAGCCCGCCGCCGTCGCTCATAAAGTTAAGCTTGTTCCCGAAGGTGCCGCTCTGCCCCGCCACGCTCACGATCGGCAGCGGCACTGGGTCAAACTTGGTCGAGGGCGCCGATCCCTGGGTCGCACCCCCGTTGAGCTTGGTTGAGGTCGTGAGCATGGAGGTTGTTGCGGTCGTCGTCTTACCCTGCTGGCGCGTCACCCCGTCGCTGCGCGTCACCGCGGTAACGGTCGCCGTTACGACAACTCGCTGGGTCGTTGCTGTCGTGGTGACCCCAGCCTCTCTCTGATTGGCTGGAATGCTGAGGACCCCGCGCGCCCCCTGCTGTCCTCCCGCCCCCCCGCGCTGCCTGTGATGGGCCCCTCCGCCGCTGATCCCCGCTGCCCCCGACACCGGCGTCCACGCTCCGATGGGGAACGAGCGGATGAGCTGGGGGCGTCCGGCCCCTCCTGCCCCCTCCTCCGTCGCGCCACCAGCGCCACCGCCTGACATCGTCGTCGTGAAACTCATGGCCGCCATGCTGGCCGTGGTGAACACCCCCCCTGCGCCGGCGCTCCCCCCCTCGCACCCCCTCCTCGCGTCGTTTGCTGCCCTGCTGCCTCCCACCGTGACTGCAGTCTCCACGACAGTCGTCACGCCACCACTGCCCAACCCGGCAGCGACGGCCATCCTCGTCGCCATGCTGTTCTTCCACACGTTGATCGGCACGCATGTCACTGGGATCAACAGCGGCGTCGGCGCTACGCCGCAACTCATCACCGCCGCACCAAAGGACGTGGTCCCCGCCACGGCGGACACCTTCCCCGCTGTGCCGCCGCCAATGCAGGAGGCCTTGATGGCGGGCAGCAGGATCTGGTCGACGTCCTTGTCGGTCTCCCTGATGAGCGCGGCGAGCAGGTCGCTGGCGGCGCGCGTCGCCTCCACCGACCCCCTGATGGTGATGACGCCGTCTAGCGAGTCCTTGAGCTTGTCGAGGTCGATATGCGCGCCTGACGCGTCGCGGATCGCGTTAATGTTGCAGCCAGCTCGCCCGATGATGCGACTGATGGCCTTGGCCGGGACGGGGATCTTCTTGCACTTGCGTGTCACCTCCTTCCACCCCACCTCCTCCTTGTTCCCTCGACCGCCCGCTGCGCCGCCAGACTTCTTGCCGCCAGTGCTGCCGCTGGCAGTGGTGCGTGAAGCACCGGTGTTTCCCCCCGCCACGGTGCCGCCGGCTGTGGCTGGCCGGTTGGCTGCAGGCTGCGTGCTAGCCGCCAGTGACGCTCGAGATCTTGGCGTGGGTGCCGTCGCCTTGACGAGGGGTGCGGCGATGGGAGGCGCATCGCGCCCAGCCACAACAGTCAGCGGCGGTATGCGCATGTCCGGCGGCAGCGTGCCAAAGTCGTCGAGGTCGCCGATGCCCGTCGAGTGAAAGCTCGGCGGTGCCGGTTTGGGAGGCGGTGGCAGCATCTCCTGCCGCCTGGTGGTTTGGAGTTGGACAGCATCTGCCGCAGAGACCCTGGTGGAGGGCTGCTCGCTGCGCTGATACACCGTTGTACCCACCGGCAAACTCATGGCGGTTGTCCTCGTTGCCTTGCCGGGCGTCGCTTGCCCTGCCGCAATAGTGGCAGCGTTTGCCACGGCGGCCGGACCAACGGGAACAGCTGCGGCGTGGACAGTGGGGGGCAGGCGGGGGGGTTCAGGGGGCTCAGCCCTCGACGCCTCGCGCTCCTTCTCCACGCTGTGCACGGAGCGCACCTTGTTCTTGCGGCTGCGCCTGCTGGCCCCCCCTGCTCCCCCCGCACCCTTCTTGCCCTTCCCCTGCCTCGCCTCCTCCGTCTCGTCAGAGTCGTGATTCCCATCAGCCGTCCCATTCCCTTGCGGCGGCGTCCTCTTCTCGTCGTCATTGACAACCATTGCAGCAGCAACCATATTCTCCTCAGCGACATCATCAAGCTTCCCGACGTCCGTGACGACCACAGCCGATGCCGCCACAGTCCCCCCCACCGCGGGCGCACCCTCCTCCGACGAATTATCATCATTATCATCATTATCGCGTCCCCCCGCCCCCCCGGCGCACGTCCCCGGCCCCCCCTGCTTGTCCTTCTTCTTCTGCCGCTTCTTCTCGCGCTTGCGCACGGCCGCAGCCCTCTTGCTCTCCTCACGCGACCTCTCGAGGTCAAGCTCTTCCAATAGAATCGAGGCGTTCTTGTTTGCCTCGGCAGCCTGGCGCTCCTTGGCGCTGACGATGAGCTCCATACACTGGTGACACTTCTTGAGCAGTTCCTTGTCGGCGACCGTCGCGATGAAGCGCATGCACTCGGCATCAGAGGGGAACTGGGTGACATGCTTGACGAGCCACTTGACCACCTTGACGTGACCGCGGCGGAATGCCGCCATCAGGCACGACACCTGCGCAGCGACGATGCGGTGACAGACTTAATTTTCATATTTGTCCATTCTTAAACCACAGAATACAGAAGTAACAGAAGTGACACTCGACCTGTTTTGCGTATCGATTTAAAAAAAATTAAAACAGCGGACTGCTCTGTGTTGCACGGACACGTGACAGCGCGCAAGGTCAACCGTTACATTCAAAGCTGCCGTGTTCAAATATTACAAAATAAAGCAAAATTGTCGTCAATAAGACCCTCAAAACTCTGCCCCTCCGGCCAGGGGGGTGCGTGCCCTTCGGTCGGCCCTGGTTATGTCTATGGTTAGGGTTCGCGGTGCTCGAGTCGATATATAACCGCTTGTGTTTTAATTGAAGCAGGGTCGAGTCTAGTTGTGCTGGTGCCCGTGCCGTTGCCGGTCATGCTTTTGCTTGCCTAAAATCCCAAACGACAAACCTAGCCCTAACTATAACTTTGAAATCCTATCAAGGCCCTAATCCTTCACCTCGGTCTATTTTCAGCATTATATGGACAACGGCTTGTCCTATACATGTACATTACGCATTGTTTGGGCACCAGCACCCTCTAGACTCGACCCGTGTTTGATCC
>JAQIWG010005099.1:0-15018 GCA_034695025.1 Chamaedrilus cognettii | reverse complement strand
GGCTACATACAACTTCTCGCCGGTCGCCGTGGAGACGCTGGGGGCTTGGGGGACGGACGCGTTGGCGCTCACTGCAGAGCTGGGAAGACGGATAGCATCTCTGACAGGAGAAGCGCGCTCAACATCGTTCCTGAGACAGCGTCTGGATATCGCTATCCAATGGGAAATGGGGCCGCATTCGGGGCACTCTGCCGGGGAAAGGACACCTGGGTCCGGACTTTGATGACATTGTTCCATAGATTTGGATTTTAATAGCATAGATGCATGCATCAAGTTTATTCATGTGATTTTTTTGTATTCTGATCAGTCAAAGGGCCTATTATTAATTGAAGACGTAGAAGGATTGTAGAATATTTAGCTTTTGTCAAGCCTGACCTGTTTTGTACAGTTTTATAATGTGAAAAACAGGATTCAATTATTATTTCTTAGAATAATTATTTCTCGCTCTTGCGGTTGTAGCCTTCAATAATTATTATAGCCGTATACAGTTCGAGTTTCTGATCTGGCTACTCTCATCATTGCTGGCTATACTAGGTGCAAGTAAATGGTTGGTTCGAAACTAGATAGCAGACTTGCGTAGCCTTACTCACTGATGTGTAGCTTACTTGAAGCTATACACTTGGTGATGCTTGGCGCAGCGGTTCGTCTCGGTCGGTGCGATTTGGAATGGCATTTGGTGATGAGGCTGGTGATGCGACTGGTGATTAGGCTGGTGAGGCGATGGGGCTTGGCATCGATGTGGTTTGGAGCGAGGCTTGGGGTTTGGTGAGGCTGTTGAAGCGGTGGTGCTGAGGCTTGATGATGATTGCTTGGTGAAAGGGTTGGCGTGGAGATTGGTGAAGAGGTTTGGTGATGAGGCTGATGAGAAGGCTGGTGCAGAGGTTGACGAAGAGGCTGACGAAAAGGTCGTTGAAGAGGCTGGTGCAGAGGCTGGTGAGAAGGTTGCATGATGAGGAGGCAGGTGAGAAGGCTAGTAAGGAGGCCGGTGAGGAGGGTGATGGGGCTGATGAGGAGGCGGGTGAAGAAGTTCGATGCGAGAGGGGCGGCTTGGTCTGGTTTTTGGTGTAGAGCTGGTGCGGTCGTCTCGTGAGGCGTTGATGAAGGGCGCGATGCGCAGGTTCTAAGGGGGGTCAGTCCAAAGCCTGTTGTATGTCCCAAAAGCGCCCACTGTCCATGGTCGTCCGTCGAACGTGCGGGTCGAGGACTCGAGGTCGACGCGAATGAATTTCGTCGAGGGTCGCGGAGGCTTGGCAGCGAGAGGTGCAGGGAAAGTGCCAAGCTTCACAAACTATTGCAGAGTAGGTTACTTTGGGGTGTTCTGCAATCACTATTGTGGGGGGGAACTAGCTGTGTCCTCAGGCGTAGGGTAACGAAACCGGTGTTTAATCCACGCCAATATGTATGTCCCTGACATTGCCTAATATTGAATTCAGTTTTAACCCGGATAAATCCAACAGTTTAATTTAGACAAAGACCAAAAAGGAACCACAAAATAGCCACAAGGACTGCGGCACTGCCAATTTATATGAGCGGGCCTACTTTCTGGAACCTTCCAGAATCTACCAGCCCATTGCGCTATGCCGCGGCCTTGCATTCCATGGCTTCAGAAAGTCTATGCATTTGTATATACGCCTGGTCATTAATGTAAATGGTTATAAATGGTTCGTTCTACAAGTATATGCAAAAGACCCAGTTCCTCAAATTGCGATTGGTTGCAAATATGACAGTATGCATAAGTTCTAACTGTCAACTTGGCACGCAGTCAAACTATTGCATAAGCATACCAAAAACCCACACATTCCATAGACTGCAATAGGGCCTACGTTGCATATGACTGCAACATATTGATTCTGCAACATTGGATTCTGGAAAGCCAAGTCTTGATTTACAATCGTCATCCACTTGTGCAATCTTTAGCTACGTCATCAACGGCGACGTCATCATGGACTTGTGATATGTGACGTCGTCGTGTCACTTACGTCACACAGCTACATCATCTCTGTGTGCCACGTGTCACAAGAAATCAGAATGTCATGCCACAGCTGCAAGTAAACGATATTTATGAACGAAAAAAACAGGAGCAGCAGTAAATAGTAAAATGAAACCGCAGAATTTCATGATTTTTTTCATCCAGCCTCGAAAGTTGCTTTAAATTCAAAACAGCTCCAAAACGATACAATGAGTCAAAATATAGTCGAGAGAGACTTATCGAACTAAGCTCATAGACCCTTGAACCTGCTCAGTAGGCTACTGGAAAAAATCAGAAAGCATAAAAAATATCTGAAAAACAAGAAAATGGAAAAAAATATGAAGGAACTACGTTAACAATTTTCATTGCGACAAAAATATTTCTGTGGGAAGAAGTAAAGGTAATTATCAGCGCGGTATATGAAGCAGACTCACTGTGTCAACCAGCGTACAGAATCATGTACGTATCTCAAATATCGGCCCGAGACTCATCGATAAACTCGCATAAAAGAGAGCATGAGAGAGAGCATGAAAACGTCAAGTCAACTAGGCCTACTTACGTATCAGTCGGCCTACTTACGTATCAGTCGGCCGCAGTACATCTCGCACTACCTCCGCCTCCCCTTCTGCTCTGCAATCTCCTTGACGATGTTCTATCCAACGACTTAGTGAGACACGACTCGATTGTGCGTCATTCCCGCACCCCGCGGAGGGGCGACCCTCGTTGCTCGTCGCAACTGTAACGGGACATCGCTGTTGCGCGTTACATTTGCGGATGACACGACGGGGGCTACTAACTATGCTACATGTAATCGCACGATATAGTTAATCGTATGCAGCAACACTGCATGTATTTAAGCAACACGACTGCTCGTCATGTTTTTCCACGTGGATATTGGGGAGTCGTTGAATCTAATCGTGTTTGTTTTTGAAACTGAAAAAAACATGCATCCACGGACGATTTGACAAAATTGAATACCATTGTATTGTTTTGTGAGTGACCGCTACATTTATTTTATAATGCAGTTATTTACATGTTTTTTGGATACAACCATGCAACAAGGGACACCATCTATATTATTATGCCAATGCACGTGCATCACCGCAAAACACTTACCGATATTTCGTGAACAGTGATTCCTGTTAATTAGCCAAACTTTCATGTAATCTGTTATAATCACGAGCAAGTAACGCGATCTAAATTTATATCCTGGTCTGTAATATCCCATGGCCTACGTTATTCTAATACTTTATTTAGTAACCGCTGAAATCCATTCGCAGAAGATCGGTATTGCAAGTCAAACTTTTAAGAATAATTATGCCCATACTTAGCCATGTAATTCAATGTGGAAAAGTTTTGACCTAATCGCGTGACACCGCCAAGCTCATGTACATACATATACCGTCCCTACAGTGCATAATGTTACTCTAGCTTTGAGTCATATTGCAGCCTGGACTGCCTTCAACTTTATAGATAGCCTCGCATGCAGCATAAGATGCTACAGCATCAGCAGCTGTCGTCAGATAATGTGTCCAAATTTTTCATGGCCGCTACACAAAACGATTACATGTCTATAGTCTGCAGAAAATAGACACGACGTTGTCTTGGTCTGAGCATGCATGGTGCGACAAAATTTGCAACTTTTTATAGATTTAAGCTGGTAGGACATACTGCTTAGCCTACATATTATTTGTGTCACGTTATTATCTATATTGTCGCACACACACATACACTCGCGTTTTGTGCCTGCATTCCCGTTTACACAGGGGTACGCCATTTCCAGCCATGGACACCCGCCCTCTAGTTTATCTGGCTCGTCGCGTCCTAACGTCTCAATTTTCTAACTTTTATATCCTTCTCTGTCAAGCCTGTCCACGTTGTTTCCTGTCTTCCTATGCGTCTCCTTCCAGCCACCTCATAATCCATACATTTCCGCACCCAATCATCCGGTTCCTTTCTCAAAACATGTCCCAGCCATCTCTGTCGGTTTCTCGTACACCACCCCCCCCCCACTGCCTCCAATCCTATTCTAGCTCCCAGATCGGCACTATACTTTTTCTCTTTCAATGACACTCCACTCATCCACGTCACCATTCTCATCTCTCTCCGCTCAAATCAGGCCTTTTGATCGGCTTTCATTGCCTCATGTCTCACTACCATATATCATTGCACTTCTTACCCACGCTTCATATACCCTTTCTTTCAGCTTCAGCGATACATACTTTCCAGTTAGAATTGGTGAGAGCTCTCAGAACTTCTCCCATGCGCATCTTGTCTTCATCACTGAGGCAGAATATCGTTAATCACATCACCAAGATAACAAAATTTTCCCACTTTCAAATGTATCTCCCCTGCTTTCAATTCCTTGGCACACAGCTGGACTACTTGACTTGATAGACACGTTCTGCACACAAACGCTGTCTTCAAGATGGAAAGTCTACTTTTAATACCACTGCCATCTTTGATGCATCCAACAAAAGCATTTTGTGCATGTAATTGAATTTACGCCAACACCCTTTCCGCAGACTCGCGCACGGCCACTTTTCACATTTCTCCCTCTCCGCATCCACTTACCATAACTTTAGTCTTTTCCATGTTCACCCTCGTTCCATTCGCCTCCATACACTCCTTCCACCTACGAATCTTATCCTTCAATTTGTCTTCACTCATTGCAATCAACACTAAATCATCCGCATACAGTAGCTCCCATGGCAACCCAGATCTTGTCTCATGGGTAGTCACTTCCATCGCAGCCACGAACAGCGGGCTCAACACTGATCTCTGATGTAGTCCAACCTTCAGCTCAAATCAATCAT
This sequence comes from Chamaedrilus cognettii, assembly GCA_034695025.1. Classification (NCBI taxonomy): domain Eukaryota; kingdom Metazoa; phylum Annelida; class Clitellata; order Enchytraeida; family Enchytraeidae; genus Chamaedrilus; species Chamaedrilus cognettii. The sequence goes on along the minus strand of JAQIWG010005099.1, from coordinate 10,233 downwards.
CATGTGTTTTCACTGATGTCTTTGCGTCAGTATACATTGCCATCACTGCCCTGACTAGCCACTCCTCAACTCCCAACTTTCTCAACGCCCACCTTACAACCTCCCATGGCACTCTATCAAACGCCTTCTCCAGATCCACAAACGCATAATATAACTTCACTGATATAGCTTTATGCTTTTCTTCCATCTGCCTCACTATGAAAATCCCATCAACTGTTCCCTTTTCAGGCTTAAATTCAACTGCATATCATCAATAGTGCTTTGTTTTCTTAAGCTTTTCTCAAGCACTCGCTCTAGTATCTTCATACCATGTTCCAGCAGTTTGACAGCTCTATGACTACCACACTGCATCGCATCACCCTTTCCTTTATGCATTGTGACTAGGGAGCTGAATTTCCAGTCCTCTGGGATCCTACCATTTGTTATGACTTCATTGCAAATTTCTGTCATCCACTTAAATCCCTGTTTGTCCGCTGCCTTAATCATTTCTACCACCACTTCTGAAGGCCCACCAGCCTTTTCTGATTTAGATGCCTTAATTGCTTCTGCAACCTCACTTTCCTTAATTTTATCTGGTGGTCCCTTTTTACTATTATTATCTACTTACTATCGATTTTATCGAAATTTAGAAAGTTGTCGAAAACATGTGTAATTCAGCATGATAGTTTGAGTTATCAAAAGTTGGTATATCCGACAGCTTATGTGAAGCTAGACTGTTCAGAACTTCAGATCAGTCGCCTATACATGTAGGCATGCATGGTTTCATGCACAGGCTTTACCAATTGAGTTGTCTTAGAATTAGGCTACTGTAATAACCGACATGCGCATGCGATGAGTTCAAGTCAAGCTGCAACTTGTATTGAGCCGCGCCCTGCATTATTGGATGGTTGATTTGGAACTCATTGAGCCCTACTACGCACGTTGAGCTGATTTATAGCCTACTCAAGGGTTGTGTGTCAGAATGAAACATCACAGTTTTTCAAGTTTTGAAAAGAAAGATCGAAAATAACTACATTTTCTTATAACAGAAATATAAATTTGATTTACTATACGGTGAGCATTGATGTATCACGATGTACCCTACCAGTTTAGTATTGTTTATTAGTTTAAATGTGTTCTAAGTTTATAAAATTGATGCAGTTTACTGTGGGTCAAGTCCGGTGGCTTGACATCGCGGAGCCGGTGACATATGTTGCAGTCATATGCAACATATGCATATTACAGTTATATATATTACAGTACACAGGTCTATTACAGTCTATGGAATGCGTGGGTTTTTGGTGTGCTTATGCAATAGTTTGACTGCGTGCCAAGTTGATAGTCGGAACTTATGAATATGCATACTGTCATGTTTGTAGCCAATCACAGTTCGAGGAACTGGGTCTTTTGCATATACTTGTAGAACGAACTAATTTTACATTAATGACTAGGCGTATATACAAATGCATGGACTTGCTGAAGCAAAGGAATGCAAGGCCGCTGCATAGCGCAAAGGGCAGGTAGATTCTGGAAGGTTCTAGAAAGTAGGCCCGTCAATATAAATGGGCAGTGCCGCAGTACTGGTGGCGGTTATGTGGTTCCTTTTTGGTCTTTGTTTAAATAGAACTTTTGGACTTATCCGGGTTTGGGCTGAATTCAATATTAGGCAATTTCAGGGACATGCATATTGGCGTTGATTAAACACCGGTCTCGTAAACCTAGGCCTGAGGACAAAGCTAGTTCCCCCCCACAATAGCGATAGCAGAAAACGTCCAAGTAACCTACTCCGGAATAAATGTCTCCAGCGAGGGCCAGGAGGGCGAGAAATCATCCTGCTGGTGATTGAGTGATTGTCTGATTACGGGGCGATGGCATAAGATGCCGAGGGGGTGGGCAGGGGTCTGACTCAAAAGGGGAAGGCGGGGCCCTGAAGGGGGACCTGTCCAAAGGCCTGAGACTGGAAGGGCCCAGAGAAGATGTCTCGTTGCATCAACCATGGCCGTGGTTGTAGTTTCATTGCCAAAAGATGAACATTTTAGAAATCAAACTCCTTGCATAGAGTGTAATGCAGTTTTATGGATTAATTGTTTCAATTGCAGAAATTATGAATCGGTTGCAGATGTGGCCTTGAAATATCAGGACTTGCCGGCATGCAGTGGATAAATTATCGAAATTAACAAATTAGCTTGAATGTGCGGTCACACATGCTCTGTATCCTGAATTACATTGGGCATTAACAGCAGAAAATCTTTAACCCATCCAGCAAGATGCTGAACAAAATGGAGCCCAGTTTCAAACACTCGCGTATGATATATGCGCGCGCCGACCCGCTCAAGCGCTCGACGTCAGATTGGATGCCGCATGCTCGGCGTCAGGTATCCATCAGTTCTGCCAAATCGACAACCTTGTCTTCTAAACGAACCTTTATGGAACGCGTGGGCTCCCGCGAACGCAAGGTGAGCTGGGAGAGAGAGACTGTAATCAAACTGAATCTGTCGTTGCAACAGACACAAGGGATTCACCGGATACACTCAACTGATGGGGAGGCGTATGTGAGAGGGGGCGCGAAGCAGCCACGCATTGATGTTATGGAAGGAAGCCATTGCGAACTTCTGCAGATGCGGCGCAGACAGCAACGCAACGAGGTGCGCTTGACTTTTACATTTGCAATTACTATGACAATTTCTAACATAAAAACTTTAGGTTAAGCAATACACACACGCACTCGCGTATTGTGATCGCATTCCCCGCTTACGCAGGGGTAGGCCATTTGCAGCCACGCACACCCACCCTCCACTTTATCCTATCTGTCGAATCCTCAGGTCGTAATTTTGTAGCTTTCATATCCTTCTCTGTCAGGCGTTGTTCTACATTGTTTTCGGTCTCGTTACACGTCTTTTCCCAGCTACCTCATAATCCATACATTTCCGCACCCAATCATCCGGTTCTTTCCTCAAAACATGCCCCAGCCATCTCAGTCGGTTTCTTCAGACGACCTCTCCCACTGTCTCCAAACCCATTCTAGCTCTCAAATCGGCACTACTTCCTCTCTTTTAATGACTCCCCGCTCATCCATCTCACCATTTTCATCTCTGTTCACTTGAATCGGACCTCTTGATCGGCCTTCATTGCCCATATCTCACTGACATATATCATAGCTCTTCCTACACACGCTTCATATACCCTTTCTTTCAGTTTCAGCGAGATCTACATTCTAATTGGAATTGGTGGGTTAGGGTTATCTGCACACAAACGCTGTCTTCAATTTGGCTAATTTACCACTAATGTGCCACTACATCTCTGATGCGTCCAACCAAGGCATGTAAGGTACATGCAAGGTACGGGCAAGGTACATGTAATTGAATTGCGCAAATCCCCTTTCCACAGAGTCCACATGGTAACCCAGATCTTGTCTCATTGCTAATCACTTCTATCGCAGCTACAAACAACAGCGGGCTCAACACTGATCCCCTATGTAATCCAACCTTCACCTCAAATCAATCATTTAGTCCATCATGTCTTTTCACAGATGTCTTTGCGTCAAAGTACATTGCCATCACTGCCCTGATTAGCCATTCCTCGACCCCCACTTTCTCAGCGCCCATCTTACAACCTCTCGTGGCTCTATCGAAAGCCTTCTCCAAATCCACAAATGCATAATATAACTTCACTGATTTAGCCCTATGCTTTTCTTCCATTTGCCTCACTAAGAAAATCACATGAACTGTTCCCTTTTCAGGCATAAATCCGAACTACATATTGTCAATAATGATCTTTTTCTTAATCTTTTCTCAAGTACTGGCTCTGGTATCTTCATACCATGTTCCAGCAGTTTGATGGCTCTATAACTACCACACTGATTTGCATCACCCTTTCCCTGATAGATCGGAACTAGAGAGCTGAATTTCCAGTCCTCTGGGATCCTACCATTTCGGATGACTTTCTGTCATCCATTTTACACCCTGTTCTCCTGCTGCCTTAATCATTTCTTCCACCACTTCTGTCGTCCCACCACCCTTGCCTGACTTAGATGCCTTAATTGCTTCTGCAACCTCACTTTCCTTAATTCAATCTGGTGGTCCCTCAACCATATCCGCAGCAACATCACGATCCCACTCATTTTCCACATTCAACAGCTTTTCCATGTATTCCTTCCATATCTCCTTCACCTTTATGCATCGACAAACTTCTCGCCAGACTCGATCTTTAGACATTTGATGCCCATCACATCCTCTGCCTGCTATGCCATCTGTTTTGCGACTTTAGATAGGCTACATTTCGTCCACCTTCTTCCGTGTCACACTTGCTCGCAAATTCCTTTTTTGCTGGATCTTTTGCTATTGCCACAGCTGTTGTTGCTGCTCTATTTGCGAGCCTGCACTCTTTCTTCTTAGTCTCCACATCCACGTCCTCGTTCTTTTTTGCCTTACTCCAGGCCTTGTAGCATGCCTTCTTCTCGTCTACTTTCTTCTATACTCCACTATTCCACCACCAGGTCTCTGAATGCTTTGGTGGTCCCTTGGCCGCATGTCCCTTCAGCTGCTCTTAACATCTCATCGCACGCCTCGACCCAGACATCATCTGCACTCCGGCCCTGTCCCATACACCTGACGTTAAACGCCCATTGAGACTGCTTTCACTGCCTCATCCTTTAATTTCCAGATCTTTAAATTTTTTGCAACAACCCTCTCCGCTTTTCTCTACACTTGCAGGCCGGGAAACAAAGAATTGGCTTGCAGCCCAGAGCTCCCTGGGCTTGTTGTAAAAGGCGACTGAAGAAAAGGGAAGGGAAAAGGTTCTGTGCCGACTCTCTTGCACAGAACCGGACTGTATATAGCCCTTGTGCTACAATCGATCCCTAAACTACAATAAACAAAAAGCAAAACTGTGCTTTTCATTCTTGCATCAAATCCATATCACAGAAAAAGAGAATAAAGAGATGATGTTGTGCAATACATTCTTCCTCTGCGATTATTTTGACGTTTATTGTCAACTTTTGATGGTTTCTTCCAATCGTGATGTAATTTAGTCTATTGTAGACTGTATTCCACCAGATTCGTATGTTTTGAGTTGTTCATTCTTTTTAAACCATGTGTTACACACCACCATCTCTGTCGTCTCCCCAAACTCAGGTATCATATCTCTTTCACTCTTTCTGGCACCGGGAGCAAAACCCACATGCACGCCCTCATTTCTGTCAGCATCCTTCCCCACATGTCCATTCAGGTCCCCCCTATCTCCCCCTGTCGCATTGCCACCATCATCTCTCCAGAGCTCCAAGAGGCTCTCTTTTTCCGCTTGACTATGGCCACTCTGCAGTGCATATGCTGATATTACATTTACTGTCCTCTTTCCCAGTATGATCTTTACCCTCATTGATCTTACACTATACCTGGCCACCTCAGCAACCTGCTCTATTATCCTCTCCGCCACTGGCACTCCAATACCATCCACTCTCTCCTTACCGTCCTGCCAATAGAACTTGTACTTTCCATTTTAGCCTGTTATTAAAGGCGAAGAGTCACCGAGATGGCCTATGTTAAATTTAGGCTGCGGATAATTCTATTTCCGCTAAGAATATCTGCATTATAAGCTGTGAGTTGTGCACACCTTTAACATATAAGGTACATTATACGTAGCCGAAATTTGACCATATGGTACCGTTTATTATTCAAGGCTATGCTTCGGGTAATCTTGGAATAAGCCCATAGCCAATGCCAATGAGCAGCGCTTGCTAGGAGGGCCGTATAGTCACAACAACGGTGAATAATTAACCCGATCAATAGCATAGCCTGTAGTGGCCTGGGCCTACTAAGTTGTACTGTCGGTTACGTGCGGCGATGCTGGGTGGCTTCTGCTGCTGTCTTTTCCCCTGCCTAATATGTCGTTTTAGGTGAAGGGACTGGGATTGATATGATGCCGTGGTCTTTATTCTTCAACTTTAACGTTTGTGTTCACCACAATCAATGAAGTTGCCAAGCAATGACCAGCCTCCTCCAAACATCCGCAAGAGCAGCTTTCGGTGAAATATTCTTCTTCTTCTTTCGAGGAAGATTTGTAAATTATTCTTGTGTCTCTTAGGCTTTAATCTCATACCACTGCTCATCCACCTTGCCTCCTGCACGCAGCATACCCTTCTTCGTACCAGCATGTCCGCCACCTTCGCCGACCTCCCTATCATACTTTCTACATTTACTGTTCCCATTCTAACTGGCACACCTCACTTCCTTTTCTTCATCCCCCCATGCCCCTGGTCGTTAACTGTCACTGGTCCGGGATCAGCCCCAGTGCAGTTTAGGTTAAGCAATGTTCCTTGTAATTTAGAAACTCAGTGAGTTAGCCAAAAAAAGTTGTATGCTTGCTCTTTTTTAGTCCCATGCAACTTTTCAGTTCATTCCAGTGTTTTTGTGCGTATATGCTATTCTCCTTATGCAAAAAAAACACTTCAGCACAAGAACTGAACCTGGCATTAACCACAGGCAAGACAAGAGATTTATTCTCTGGCAGAACAAATAACATAAAACAACCATAAACAGTTAACGACTAATTGCAAATAGATTATTGTGTTTTCCACCGCGCCAGCCGGCGTCGCAAAATAGAGTATTCTCCATTATATATTATCCCCTCTTGACGCAATCAAACGGTCATCGCATAAAAAGTTGCCTACTAATTTTCATGAATTTTGGTGGCAATATGGACTATTGCTTGCTGCTCAACTTATATAATTTAAGATCAATAGCAGCATTCACTACGAAGTTGTAACGGATTAACTTTTTATTGAAATAGAGTATCCCCCTTCATTTAAATCTATCCCCCATACATAGTCACTCAAGAAACCGTCTCTTTATGCAACCAATTATCCAATTATTGTTAAATTTTGGCACGTGCTCGATAAGGCTGATCTCCAAACATATGCCAAATTTCATATGTCTGTGCCAATTTTGGCCCGACGTTTAATACATCGTTGTATGGTGTTGTAAATTAGGCATTCAATGTTACAATACAATCCGTGGCGTGGATGGATGCAATGACTGCCCCCTGAGCAGCCGCAGCCGTCGTGGTGGCGTCGTTGAGTTTGCTCACGGTCGTTGAGAGCTCGTCCACCCTGTCCGTCAGCGAGGTCAGGCCCAAGACTACCTTGCCGCCTCGAGCACACCGAGCAGCGGAATCCTTGACGTGTTGGCCGCTAGAAGCGGCGGCATTTGGGCCTGGATCTCATCGAGGGACATGTATAACATCAGGATGATGTCGTCCATTTCTCGATATGCCTTTCCCTGCCCTCCCCTGGGGTTGATTCTCTTAGGAAGATCCGCCGGCCTCGGGTCAAGCTTTTCGGCGACCTCCAGCAGCGCTTCTTTTGAATCACTAATTTAAGCTGGCGTAAAAAATCCATGCATTCCAGACGTCATGCGATTTAATATCCACTTTATTGTAATAGTTGTTCAAAACACACTAAAATTCACTGACGATGAAATCAGCCCTTGTTCTGGAAGAATGACTGCTCGGCAGCGAAGTGATGTAGCCCGAGTTTAGGTAAATAGTAGTGATTACTTACAGATTTATGGGCGCCGCCATCTTTACAGAGCGGTGTTCACACTCTAAAATTGATGAGGCAAATGACCTCATCGATCTGCCATCTTGCCACTCGGTATGCTATAGATTTTCAGTGGAGGCCTACACCATCCGCATCATAGGGCTGCCGGCCATTAGCTCTATAAAACTGAGTAGCAAGATGGTGAATTTTATGAGTTATTTCTGTCAATGTCGCTGACAGACAATGCGAGATCCAGTTCTTGTTCTGATGCGTTTGCATGTATTTATGGTTGGTTATTTATTGAATTTTTTTAACATTATTCACAGACAATTCCGTGAGCAATGACCGTGAGACAAGGTTCAGCACTTTCACCCAAGCTTTTTGCTGTTTTTGTGACGAGTTGCTTGTATCTCTTAAACGCAGTGGTCTTATATGCCATTTAAAGGGTTTTTGTTTTAATGCAGTGATGTACGCAGACGATTTGCTACTTCTTTCGTTATCAATTACACATTAAAAAGAAAAAAATTATTTATGCCTGGAGGTTTTGGGCTCCTGCCATTTAGACGTCAATCCAAAGAAATCTTTTGATCTGAGAATCGGTCCTTGGCATAAGGTACTTAACTGCACGGTGCTTTTAAACGGGCAACCTTTAGTATGAAAATCATAAATTAAATACCTGGGTTTGGTTATAGTATCTAGCAAGAAATTTAAATGCAATTTGCTAAATTGCAGGCAGAAATTCTTTCAAGCTGCTAATGGATTTTTTGGTAGAATAGGGTTACGGGCGCCTCATAGCTTAATTCTGTTACTTGTGGACACATTTTGCATGCCCGTGCTATTGTACGGTCTTGAAGCCCTATCCCTTCCCAATGCGGATAGAAATAAAATTGATTTAGCATATTCAACGGTCTTTTTCACAACATTTCACCTTAAAGAAACTTATTGCATAAAAATGTGCCAATTTTTTCAGGCTGACTCCCCCCGAGTTACAGGCTTGATGCAAGAAAATTGAACGTTTTGAGTGGTGTACCATGTCTTACGGATTCTATGCTCTTTCAACCGAACTGCCTGCTGGATTCGGATGAACTTGTATCATTGAAAAATAAGTGTAATATTGAGCCGCATTCCAACCTAGCATCTTCAAAAATCGAAATATGGCCCAGTTTTGAATCCAGCATGCAAGGCTATTATTATATTTTATTAGTATTATTTTTCTTGCGGCGCTTCGTTATTGACCAAGTCCTTCATGGTATTTGCAGGACGTTTCTTAGTAGAAATTTTGAGATCTGTTTGCCTTTCCACTGTATAAATAGCTACAATGCTAGGCCTTTCTGTGCACGCAATGCTATATAGGCCTAATCTGTTGCTATGCCGGGTACGATTTTCGTTACATGCATTGTTTTCATTTTTCACTGTGCATAGTGTGTCACCTGGTGTATGGTCCTTATGAAATACACAGTTCTAACCTTGAATAACCACTCCCTGACTTCAACACTGTCTGGCCAGAAGTCCGGGCATAGCACAGCTTCCTTGTGCTTGTACGCAAAGACCATGCGAAACGCAGCGTTCTTCTCCTGCCATTTCTGCTTCGCGTCCAGCTTACGCACTTCGACCCCTGTCATCCCCTTCTCTTCTAGAAATTCTGCGATGTCCTTGTCTTTGGTGTCCTTGTGCGGGTTTACCGATGAAAGTGCAGAAAGTCTTGGCTTAAAAAAAATCTTTTACACTAATTTTTTCTTGTTATGTTGATTGCTACCATTGGTTTGGTGAAATAAAGTTTATATAAATTATACTCTACTTTTAATATATTGGACCTAATTATGCTCATATTGTTTGATTGTTTTATGGCATTAGCCCATATCTAGCTGGCGTCAGTTTAAGCTGACATCCAGATTACCATGGATTGTACTAAATATATGGGTTGCCATGGGAGCTACTGTACGCGGATGATTTAGTTTTTATTACAAAGAGCGATGAAGAATTGAAGGATAAGATTTGTAGATGGAAAGTGTGCATGGAGGCAAAAGGAATGAGAAATGAGGAGTGAATGTGGAAAAGATTAAAGTTATGATAAGTGGATGCGGAGAGGGAATGGTAGAGAAATGTGGATAGTGGCCGTTGTGAGTCCGTGGAAAGGGTGTTTTGCGCGAATTCAACTACATGCAGAAAATATCTTTGTTGGACACATCAGAGATGCAAAAGATAGAAAAATGTATGCATGGCTAATCTAAGCCAATTTAAAGACCTCGTTTGTATGCAGAACGTGTATATCAGGTCAAGGTGTCCAGATGAGTGCCAAAGAACTGAAAGTAGGGACACATTTGAATAAGTAAGAAAAAAAAAATTCTTGGGGATATGATGAACGCCAATAGCAGGTGTTGAATCTGCCTCGGTGATGAGGATGAGATGCACGTGGGGAAAGTTCCGAGAGCTCTCACTAATCTTAACCGGAACGTATCTATCGCTGAAACTGAATGGAAGGGTATGTGAAGCATGTGTAAGAAGCGCAATGATACATGGTAGTGAGAAACAGTGAAGGCCGATCAAGAGGCCAGATTAGAGCAGACAGAGATGAGGATGATGAGGTGGATGAGTGGAGATTCCTTTTTTTCTTTCGTTCGTGTCTTTTTAAGTGGTAGCCTAGCGCAGAAAAGCGATCAGCGACCAAACAGAGTTGTCAAGAGATCAAGAATAGTGGGAAAGTATTATGTTCGAATGGC
>JAQIWG010005098.1:0-15018 GCA_034695025.1 Chamaedrilus cognettii | reverse complement strand
TTGAGGATGATGTTTAGTTAAGGATGATGTTTAGTTGAGGATCAAATCCATTTAAGGATCATGTTTAGTTGAGGATTATGTTTAGTTGAGGATCATATTAAGTTGAGGATGATGTTTAGTTAAGGATGATGTTTAGTTGAGGATCAAATCCATTTAAGGATCATGTTTAGTTGAGGATTGTGTTAGTTGAGGATCATATTTAGTTGAGGATCATGTTTAGCTGAGGATCATGTTTAGTTGAAGATCAAAGCCAGTTGAGGATGATGTTTAGTTGAGGATGATGTTTAGTTGAAGATCATGTTTAGTTGAAGATCATGTTTAGTTGAAGATCAAAGCCAGTTGAGGATCATGTTTAGTTGAGGATCATGTTTGGTTGAGGATCATATTAGTTGAGGATCATATTTAGTTGAGGATGATGTTTTGTTAAGGATGATGTTTAGTTGAGGATCATGTTTAGTTGAGGATCATGTTTAGTTGAGGATCGTATTTGTTGAAGATCATGTTTAATTGAATATCGTATTTAGTTGAGGACAGAGCCTGATCTGGGTCTTAAAAAAAATTTGCCAAACATCTGCATAACGACTTTATTTCGCCAGGCCGTACTTTTTTTGCCAAATTTGTTACACATTGTCAATTGTTCCTTTTGAGTACGCTTGAATATTATAAAATTTATTGCTCTTTTCATCACCATATTGCCCGTTATTGAGCGTCTATGAACGAAGGATGAATAGAACGTTTGCCAAGGGCTTTCACCAAATGGATAAAAAAATCGCCAACTGCTCAAAAAAACAATTTTTTGGCGATTGGCAGATTACCCCCTGCCCTCACACCCATTGTATGGTTTACATCTAATGGCCCTCACTCTGCCTGTTCTGTATAGACCTCTACTCGCACTCTGTTCCATGCAAAGATTACGGAACGCTATATAAGCTGTCCGATATTATTGATTGATTGACTGATTGAAGAACCCAATTGTACTCCGCATGTTCTCCTGTTACGCCGCAGGCGCGTGCCGGAGTGGCATCGTGCGTGGACGTGCTGAAGGTCGCGGAGGCGTTCAGCGCAGAGACCAACTTCACCGTCTGGTCGGACCTGTCGTCCAACCTTGGCGGGCTCTCCGTGCTCTACCAGACGACCGACTTCAACCCCAACTACCGCGCGTTCATCCGCCAGCTCTTCGCGCCCGTTATGGGGACCGTGGGCTGGGACGCCAAGCCCAACGAGGGTAGGCTGTTTTTTTTTTGTAGTTTAGGCCAACCAAATAAATAATTATCTGGCATGGGGTTAACAGCTAACGACACTTATGTGTTTAACAGTCTTGCTGAAGGGCCTGCAACGCATGGTTTCATAGTTGCGGTGCGGGATCTTGAACCCTGGTCCTCTGGACTCAAAGTTCAATGCCTTGACCACTACACCACAGCCTTAAACACTACACGACAGCACAGTGATAAGTTATGTTTGTACAATATAATCTATAATGCGTTCTTTTGAACATTTTCAGGTCATCTGACGGCGATGCTGCGCAGTCTTGTGATTGGTCGCCTCGGTCGCGCCGGCGACCAATCGGTGATCGACGAGGCGAGGAAGCGCTTTGTCGCCCACTGCGACGGTTCTGCTGGCATCCCTGCAGATCTGAGGAATGCTGTGAGTACGACCCTGTTGTTTGGAGGGAAGGGCCGTGTGAGATCGTTGTTAAACTATTTTAAACTGCGGTGTCGTAAACACTGTAAGTAATACCCAGTTGCATGGGAGGGGCTGGGTTGTATGTAGACCCCTGCGCCGGCCGCACCGCCTCTGCCGGTATATTGCTCCCGCCGCCGTGCCAATGCTAATCTGCCTGACTCTGCTTGTTATGACTGCACCTTACTGGCCCACATATTGTCTATGTGCCAGCACCGCAAGTCTGTCAACTGGTTAATTAATCCTCCATTAAATCCTCCATCCTCAACTCTCAACTCTCATCTCTCATCCTCAAGTCGATCTCTCATCTTCAACTCTCATCTTCAACTCTCATCCTCAACTCTCAACCTCAACTCTCATCCTCAACTCTTAACTCTCATCCTCAACTCTTAACTCTCATCCTCAATTCTCATCCTCCCAGTGGGTCAATTGTGTAACCAGTATGGAGGCGTTAGTTGATGACAGTCGTGTGTTTGGTGCAGGTCTACTCGACTGTGCTCAAGCACGGCACCGAGGCCGACTATGAGGCGACTCTCAAGGTATGTCTGCTCCTGCTTTCTTGTCATTCTTACCGCATTTTATGTGCTATTCAAAACAGAAGACTGAACAGTTGTCACAGTTGTATCGCTGATGTCTGCTGCTTTGTAGTATATTGACTGTTTCATGTTACTTGTGCAATGTATTGTGATTTGTATTTAAAGCGCCTTAGCTATCTATGCAGCTATGTTGCAGAGACCAATTCTATTTTTATTAGGACCTGTTTTACAGAGTTTAATTTTTTTTTTTTTTTCAGTCTCTGGCATAATTTTGATTCTACTCTGGAATGGTGTTACACGCCAGATCTGCAGGAGAGTGGTTATGCAATTGGGGCTAAACTGAACTCTAACTCTAAAACTCTGATTATTGCGCCAACGGCCAGCAGTATTCGTTGCGCGTGCAGCCACAGTGATGGCTGGGTGCTGTTGCAGCTGTACCGCGCGGCAGATCTTCAGGAGGAGAAGGTGCGCATCCTGAGAGCCCTCGGGGCCGTGTCGAACCCCGCCCTCATCCAGCGCACCCTAGACTTCTCTCTCGGGGTACGTACACTACCATAGGCTCTTGATACACCCGTACACCTTCTGGATTCCTTGGTACTTTCTCTCCCGTGATCTGTACGCCTTCTGGGGTTCTTGTTACATCTGGTGATTCGTATCCTTCATGGGTTCTTGTTACATCTGGTGATCCGTATCCTTCATGAGTTCTTGGTACATCTAGTGATCCGTGTCCTTCATGAGTTCTTGTGACATCTGGTGATCCATATCCTTCATGCGTTCTTGGTACATCTAGTGATCCGTATCCTTCATGCGTTCTTGGTACATCTAGTGATCCGTATCCTTCATGCGTTCTTGGTACATTCGTACAACTTATTGGACTCTTGGTACCTTCTTCTTGGGATCCATACATCTTCTTCAGCTTCAGCTGCTAGTAGCTTGGCACCGTTAATATATGTGATTTTTAGCGTAAATTTACCTGCTATTAGCGTTTTAACACATAGAGTTAAATTTAGAGAAGTTTTTTTTAATGTCTCATTGGTTTTGCTGCATTATAGTCAAGAAAAAGGATGAAAAACGCTTCAAAATAGCGCCATCTTCAAATAGCGCCACAAATGCATTTTAACTTAAATATCCGACTAAGGGTTCAATCTTGTACAATTCAAACACCTTTTTTCACAAACCTTGTATTCTTTAACTACATGAGCAAATCGCTAGAAAATGCCTTCTAGAGATGACCCGGGCAGAGCCACAGGGTCGCAGAGCCACAGAATGCATTCGCATGAATATCCGACTAGGTGTTAAGGTCATTATATATTTTTGATTGTTTGGTCAAATGTCGAATGCCTGGCATCAAATATAATTGCTGCATCAGATCGTTGAGCCGTCTGTTCGCCAAAAATTCACTGTTTTTGAGCTTGGGATTGAAAAAACTGAATTTCTGATTGTCTCAGTTTGTTCCGTTTTTTTTTACCCTTCCTCAATGCAGTGAGGAAGGGTAGAATCATGCAATCTAGTCAAATCACACAATATTGTTGCGTACTTGATTAGATTTAACTTTTTGATGCGTACAGTAATAATTTATTTATTAGCGAAGCAATACTTTAAATTAATTTGTAACGGATTTGTTCCGTTTGTTGTGCAGAATGAGGTCAGGTCGCAGGACACGGTGACTGTAATTGGAGGAGTAACCGGGTCGGTGGAGGGTCGCGAGCTGGCCTGGAAGTTTGTGCAGGACCAATGGAAGGAGCTTCACTCGCGCTACGCGTCCGGCTTTCTATTGGCCAGGCTGATCAAGGTCAGCGTTTGCTGACTTTCTATTGGCCAGTCTTGTCATTGTCAAGAGTATTTTTGATGTTTTACGCATGTTGTTTTAATTTTCATTGGTATGCTATTCAAATGCGTATTTGATTCTACGAATTTTGTCTTAATTATTGTCTTTAACGCTTGGTTAGGTAATCGTCCATTTTTTGTCAAATGACTATCAAAGCAAGAAAATACTGCCATCGTGTATTTGCCCAAAAAAATACCCAACTAGAAGTTAATTCAGTTAAGCAGGTGATGTAATTTTGTATTTGTTGTAGGTATAAATATGGTGTTTTTGCTTTGTGCGTATGCAGAATTTAAACCTATTATCTTGTGGTTTTCTGTTTTGTTCTGAATTTTTTAAATGCCCGATTATTTTTTTCTTCGTTTTCAGTCGACCACCGAGAATTTCTCCACGGAGGAACGTGCCAAGGAAGTGGATGTGAGTTATTTCTCTGGTAGTTTTTCTTATTTTTTGACTGAAAACCGTTAACCGTTAGATCGAGGCTTTCTATTTCAATCAAATACGTAACAAATGCAGTTTAAAGTATCTCTTTTACTATTTTCTATAATTTACAGTGAGATACTGATCATTATTTTTTGTTACGTTAAACATCATGTCAAAGGTATAATAATATAAAAAATAAAATAATATAAAAAATATAAAAGTATTATATTAAAGGTCATGTCAAACGCAACGATAAAATGCGTTGTCAAATTGTATTTAAATTATTCTCCTTCTTAGCGACGTTACAAATAATAGCAGTTTTATTGATATAGTATTATATATAGAGCTCTTTCGGTGATTCTTTACGTAACGCCTTAGCATGGGAATGGATTCAAGTGTCACTGCTAACGTCGAGGAGTTAAGTTTAATATCTTATGCGTCTTGAACACAAGTGACCTGTGGAATTTGATCATATTAGGGCGCTATCGACAGAATCACGTGGATCTTTGCGTGTTTGATATTTTGAACATAATCCCTTAACTACTTTTCCCCCAAGCGGCCGAACGTAGGCGAGAGCGCGATACACAAACTCCAGCCAAGCGGCCCGGTCAGGTTAACAGGGTTTAAAACCGTAGCCAGCCACGCAGCTGGATTCATTATACAGTCATTTAGAGGCTTCTCCTGTAGTTAGTTGACATTGAATCGCTTCGTTTATGGGTTACAAGTTGATTGGTCAGATATTGAGGCATCTATTGCAACTACAAGCTATTTTTAGCTTCAGTATTGACCGAGCTACAGCTTAAATAAAACTGGTCTTTTTTACAATAACAAGCAGGCTCAATTTTATTTTCGGTAGCGACCAGTAGCTACTTAGATCAAAATTGAACGTTGCCAAAACCCTTTTGAAATAAATCCGGTAGCGACCCGTGACTACCAAAAGCATTGTTGAACATTACCAAAACCCTTTCGAAATAAAAGCGGCGACGACCGGTAGCTACCAAAAGCAAACTTCAATGCAAAAACCCTTTTGAAATAGATCCGTTAGGGGGGCCGCGTCCGTAGGCAAAATTGAAAGTCGCCAAAGCCATTTAAAAATCAACCAACGTTGCCAAAACTCTTTAAAAATGAATAAAATCGGACACGGCCTGGCCGCGTCCACAGGCAAGATGGAAAGTCTTCGAAGCCATTTTAAAATGAACCAACGTTGCCGAGTAAAAAACAATTAAGTCGGATGCGGCCTGGCCGCTTCCGTAAGGAAAAATTGAAAGTCTCCAAGGCCATTTAGAAATTAACTAACGTTGCCAAAACTCCTTTAAAATGAATTAAATCGGACACGGCCTGGCCGCGTCTGCAGGCAAAATTGAAAGTTGCCAAAGCCATTTAAAAATTAGCTAATGTTGCCAAAGCTTTAAAAATGATTTCCTTCACGGTACTTGTGCACTATCGTACTCGTGTTAATCATGGATCTAGGTTTTTTAGCTGTTAACGTTATCATTTATACTTTCTTTGTGAAAATTATTATTGTTCATATCTTCTTGATGTTTGTGACGTTAAACATTTGTGTCGCGCGTTAAACATTTGTGTTGCGCGTTGCAGGCGTTCTTCAAGGCAAACCCCGCCCCGGCGGCAGAGAGAACCGTTCAGCAGAGCCTCGAGAACATTCGTCTGAATGTGAGCCAGCTCCAGCGCGACCGCGACTCGGTCAAGGCCTTCCTCTCCACCTTCAAGTAGGCGTGTATCAGCGGTTACGGGTCTCCGTGGTTACATGTGGCCTCGGTTGCGTGTTGCCACGGTTGATACGCTTCCTTGGATAAGTGTCGTCATGGTTAGCAAATTTCCTTGGTGACGTGGAACAGTCTGACGTTTGTTAGTGGATTACAGCGAACACTCAAGTCTCCGGTTACCAGTGAACTGAACACGTTCGATATGTTGCAAGTTCTTCTCTGCTGAAGCGCCTAGCGTTTCATGGACTACCAACACTAACAACAATTCGCGACTATTTTAGAGAGCCTCGGTGATCTAGCTTTATTCGACACTTGTTGCGCGATATTTGTTCTGTGTGACCGCTAGTGACCGTTAGTAACCGCTCGTGCTGTGTTAGACCAATTGATGGGACTGGTAGAGACAATGTTTGTGACATCTCACTCTTTGGGTTATCATTGTATGTTGTCAGTGTTTTCGTCCAAGTGGTAAGATAATTTTCTTTGCCGTTTCAATTGTACGTTTAATTTAGCTAAATTTGAGACGGTTTTGTCAGGCATGAAAAATAACAAAGAGTTGTTCAAAACTGCTTCGTTTTGTTTCATTTTGATAAAAATAGTTTAATGGTTAAAGCGGATTAATTTAAACTAGTATTAATAGCAGGTAGTGTTTAGGTTTGAATTTTTATATCACTAGCCAATTTCACATAATCCTACTTAATAAATAATTCAAGTCCTCACAGTGTAGCTTACAATACCACAACCAAATGCGAGCATTGTAAAGAAGTCCAATAACTGTAGTTTATTTCTAAATGCAAAATTAAAAACTAGATGGGATTTAAATTTGAAGATATAAAAGCTTCCATATTCAATTGTTAACATATTCAACATTTTTATGTAAAAAGTGTTCAAATCGGAGAAAGCGTCGCATCACAGCGTATCATTTTTGCAACACACCCAATAAATCCTATTTCTTTACTTATTTATTTATTTATTTATTTATTATATGCAAAATTCACTTCACGGATATAAAAACACCGTACAATTGAACAGTCTTCACCGCATTCATTCTTTGCAAAAGGATTTTTGATTTCACAATTAAAATATATTCACAATATCTGAAATGAACAATTTGAAACGCAGAGAACAGAGCACTGCGCCCACACAATGCTGCCACACTATGATGCACGGAGGAAAGCACGCACTTTAAGCTGGCTGAAAATCAATGATTATTTAATTAGCTAGAGGTTTGTATGTATGTATGTATGTATGTATGTATATTGCACTTTTAACGCACCAAAAATATGTCAAGCAAACGGAGATGAAAAAACATCATTTGCTTGAATAGTAGGTGCGGGTTTGCAGCGATGTAGTATAGTTATATGTTGGACACGCGCTTAATTTATATTGGTCTTTAAAATTTGGAGAGGCACCAATTTTTTATGGTTGGAGGGCCTACAAATTTTGAAAGCGGTGCTAGCTATTTAGAATAACTAAGTTACACGTTTAACATCATTTTGTGGTCTTTTCAGGTTTGTTAAAGCATGTTTCACCTGGAAATATTTCGTTTTCAATCTAATTACTTCGCTTTGTGGCTCCGGTGCCGTCACGTTTGCAAACCAGCATATAATTTAGCAACGTATTTTCTAAAATAGGCTCGACGCTATAGAATACTGTAAAATCATCACAATATATTGGCATTTAGCTAATTATTTTCTAACATAATCGAAACTGAAGAATATGGCGAAACTATCCGCTACTAACAAATAACACAACACATGTATACAGTACTATCATTAGATTTAAAATCAATGTAAAACATTCAAAATTGCACAACGCTTTTAAATCCTGATTCTTTAATACAAACTCATACAGCCTAGATGATGCGCACCACCGTGCTAAATTCAACATCAGTAAATGGCCTAGGACTTGCACTTCACAGCCAAATTTGTTTGTGCTTAGCTATCAGCGTCAAAGTTCACGTTTTCCATTAGAATAAAAATCAAAAAGCGAAAATTCTGCTTATCGCTCACCGAACCACACACATAATATATTCACAATAGCGGTCGAATAAATTATGATAAGAAGCACTGCCAATCTGCCTATGATTTATACTATTAACAAAATTCACAACACAACAAAGGCATAAAATTAATAAATTTCCACTTCATGAAAGACCAATGCCACACACGTTTACAGGACAATAAAAAATCCTATACGCCACAACGCTACTTCTTTCCAAGTATAAAAAAAGAAAAAAAATCAAATCATTCCTATAAATATTGAAGAAATACCCCTAAAACGAAAAACATTGTCGTGCATGATTTTTAATTAAAACTAAATGATCCTAATACACGACAAACGTCTCCGCACTTCAAACACTTCCAATTCTGTCACGCCAGTGAACAATGGAACATAGTGCAACACAGAACCACTGGGCCTCTAAATAAATTAAGGCCAATCTGACACTCTATCGCATCAAAACTGTCAATTTGTGGAGATTGTTCATTAAACGCAAAACCCTTGCTTGGTCCCACACAGAACTTGGCATCCATCCACCCATAGCTTGATTCCGCTCATAGCTTGGCTCCACCCCTTGCTTGACTACACCGCTTGCTTGACTACACCTTTGCTTAGCCCTACCCCAAGCTTTGCCCTGCCCAGTGCCCCTAGCTAGGCTGCGCCCCTACTCTGCAGCGACGCTCGCCCCCCCCGGCTCGAGCCGGGCGAGTCTCTTGAGCAGCCTGCGCCGGTCGGCGCCGAAGCGCTGGCGGATCTGGTCGACGTACGCGCTCTCCTCACGCTCCAGGATGAGAAGGAACCCGGAGAGCTCTGGGAGGGAAAACTCGTCCCACTGCACAGGAGAATGACATTTGTATTCAGAAGAATTTTTTTAAGAATTTTTGGGTTTTTGTGCAGCTGCAAAATACAATTAGTATTTACACTACAGGATAGCAATTTCGTAAGTCCAAATGAAATAATATGGTCCAAAATCCTTAAAAAATTGCTATAGCCACACGTAGCCTTAATTTTGACCAGAAATAATTATATTTCTCAGACATCCTCTCACTCACCGATATCTGTCCTTGTTCCGCGTCACGCAGCACAAACTTGCATCGCCCAAAATTTCCTCCCCCCCCGACCACACCCACCGTGCCCACCGAGCCTCCCTCGGGGTCGGCCCAGCCCAGGCAGGTCTCCAGGGGACGCTCCTCGGGCCCGAGGCGCCGAGACCGAACCACTTCCTTGGGGTGCGTCGACCGGGCTGCTTCCCCTGAAAGCAAATAAATGACGAAATCATTTTTTTTTGCATAAATCAACGCTTTAACGAAATGAAAATAAATACTCATCAAAAGGACTATCTATAAAATGTTTCATATCCTCACTAAATTCATGAATAAATCAATGTTACAACCTAATATTAACACTTCAACTTGCGTTATCAATTTCACGAAATGAAAATGAATATATATAAAATAAAACAGAGAGCACCTTTAAAACGTTTAATATCCTCATTATGCCATGAAGGAGCTTATAAATCATTGCATGACAGTAATTGATGACGCAACTGTTTCATATATTCTGAAGTTCACGCAACATATGACACATAAAAAGTCAATTGCAAATGGATGTATCAAGCGCGCAAATTTTTTTAATTAGTATTGCGAAACAAGACTGATTAGCGCGATTGTTGTAAATACTAAACAACAAATCGAGTTATGACAAAAATGATTCTGTCAGACCAACAGTCGAATTTCAAAAACAGGCATGACATAACCGCCTGGGCAAAGACATAAATTTCCAACCAATCAGACAAGTTTACCGGGGGGTGGGTGGGTGAGGTGGATGAGCTGTTCGTGCAGTGAGAACTTGGAGGGACTGTCGATGATGTTGTACTTATCCAGTAGAGTCTTGATCACCTGCTCCGTCCTCATCTCACTGCACACACGCAAAGCGAAATAAATCTTTGAAATGCCAAAAATTTAACGTTCCATTACCCTAAATTTCTTCAACGGACGCGCTATGAAATCGCGTGCTAATTATTTTAGCGTGGATTCTGTTGTTAACTCGGCTGGTTGTTTCTGACTGGTTTTGTGCAATTTTTCACATGCGATTATTTTAGTAGCTTCTATTATTTTGCTTCTGTATTTCAAAAACGGACGCAGTATTTTAAGCCAGCATTGTGTAGGCTAAGTTTAATTCAGTTATTTTCATCGCCATCTAGCGAATGACAAAAAAATGTACCGCACGCTGCATGACATTGTATTTGAAGCTGTATTGTCGCTGTATAAAAAAACACGTATGTTTGATGGGGTACGTATATCCTATTGATCAAGTACTGTATACGGCATAGCTATGTCCAGCATAGATACTGCATTCATCACAGGTTTAATACACAGACACTGCAGGTACACAGGTTTTGTTTTACAGTACTACAAAAACAGACAAATAAGGTATATTTCTGCGCAACGGTTTTATTTATTTTCTCATCCACTCACGGATGAGTCTACAATGACCCTGACCTTGTGATATGGATGACCTTGGAAGCATTGTCCGGCAGATAAAACGATGCGACCCTGGACTCTGGGGTTCGCGACTCATTGGGCAAAACGAGATCAAAGATGGAATTGGGTCGGACCGCCAGGGACATGTTGATTGGCCGATAGACGTGCAGGTGAACCTTGATGAACCCCTCATAGGCTTCTCCCATTGGCTGCTGCATAACACAGCGCAATTAATTGAAAGATACATAGCCTATTTTATAGATACTATCAAATTGCTCAGAACTTTGCACGATAAATTTATTCCACCCTTAAAAGGTTTCACCAGCCCTAGCAGTTAGTTTTATTGATAAGCATCAAATGGATTTACTATCCATTTTTTCCACGTTAATCGAACACACTAGTTTTTGAAGCACTGCATCCAGGCTCTCAGAACTTCACGTTAAAAACTACCATGACAATTGATGTCGTAATGTGTGTTTTATTACGTGCGCTTATTAATGAAACATGTTAATCAAAATATACTCAAATTCAACGTATCTACCACACACACATCGCAGTTTAAATCTTCTTAAACCTAACACAATGTACAGTTATTATCTCAACTTGCAAATACACACTCAAATACTTTACTCTAAAAATGCATCAACTCATTTAGCATCAAAAGTATCAAAGAAATCGATGTCAAGGTCATCCGTAATTCCCTACATGGAAATAATAAAACACACAAAAAAGGCGCCCCCTACCAAGTTGATGACGGGGCTGCCGCTGCACTCGTTGAACCTGTCGATGCGAGACCTAATCTCCGCCCTGCCCCCGTCGCCCCCGGCAACCACTAGCTCCGCCCCCCCAGGCTCCGATTGGCTAGAAGTTAACTGGACGTTTTCTAAGCAAGATGTCAGATGAGATGTTGGAAAATGAAATAACTATTGAAATAATGAAATAGCATTGAAGATCATACGATCCGTTCAATCCTAACATAAAAAATTGATATAAAAAATTAACGAGAGACAGTAATAACAAACAAAAGCAGAAATTCAACCAAAGAACACTCAAATTGAACGTGAAAACATAATTTGAAAGTTCCAAAGCCTGTAATTTAACATGTGTTGAAGCAATAATTGACACCTCGCAGTAAATTATTGTACAATAGAAAAACGACGACCAGTTAGATTGAATAAATCAGTTACAATAAACAAATATATCAATGTTACTAATAAATTATACAATTGACACAGGCTCCAATATATAATAAAAACTATTTCAAATCCTATACAGTGAGCACCAGTTGCAAACATTAACTACAATTCAACCAAAAATATTTAATCCATGAATTATATTTAAAACACTTGCACTATCAAAAATAATTTTAAAATATTAAATTCATAAATTTAATTTTAAACACTTGCGCTAATTACTATATTTTTTTTAATACACGTTAAAAGAAAATATAAAATACCCGTCAAATCTGGCATTCTCTGACGCCCAAGAGAACCGTCCCCTCGCTCGAAACAAGCCCCCCCCGGCGCAACATCATCATTTCCAGCCCACAGCCAATCCCCCGCTTCACCCCCAGCGGGGTCTGAGGGCGCGCCCGTGGCGGGGGGGCAGGGAAGCACGCTCCTAATCCCTGGCATGCTGGGCACCAGTCTAACGACGGCGGAGGGGTCCGACTCGGAGTTGACGGACATTAGGGTCGACTCGGCAGTCTGGTATCCTGAGTCTGCATCGTCCTAAACACATCAGGGGGCAGGATAGCGTGTTAATTAGTTTTATGTTAATTCGCATCTATAGGCTGCATTTTGAAAATAATAGTAATAAGTTTAATTTGATCTGTACAAGAATTAAAAGATTTAGAACGTTATGTTCCACAATAAAAATGTTTGCATGCATAACATGCATAGGTTCACATACATTTACATTTTTTGCATTGTAACGCGATGTCTTTAAAAACTTAAAAATTTTTAATTATTATTAAATTATTATTTAAATTATTAAAAATTCAAATTCAAAATTTAAAAATTTAAAAAGAATGTCTTTAAAACTTTCAAATCAATAATCTAAGTATAACATTTAACATTAGCAACACAGCACGGCTCTTGTCAATCATTTACAACGTTTGCCATTCAATAATAAATTAACAATTTTTACTTGCCTCAGTTGAGTATCGCACTGAATCTTTCGGAGAACCCATCGCCTTTACCCCACTGCTTATCAGGGGGTCAAAGTTCAAATTCAGCCCACCAATAACCTCTTCCACCCCCGCTCCAGCCTCCGACCCCCCGTCCTCCAAAAATTCGTAGTTCCCGTATCGCCGGGGGGTACGTCGCCCCCGACCCTCCCCCTCGCGCAATTTAACCCCCACTGTACTGTCTGAATATCTCCTCACAATGGATCCCCCTCGAAGCAAATCGGCGATCGGCGCCACCGTCTGAGAAACCAACAATCGGTTGATTCCAGGATCATCCTCCGATATAGGATCCAGCGCAGAGTTTAAAATTATGCTAGGTTCTTGCGGATATCGATTTGCAGAAAAATCTGTTTCACTCTGCTGATTTTCACCCCCTTCTAATTTATCCAACGACGTCACTGTTTGATGGCGCAAAGGAGAATTCATCCCCCCATTCTTAAACATACAACTGTCGCTCATCAAATATCCCGCCAAAGAATTGAGAGGATCTGAAATCACCCTGGCGTCGACGCTGTCCATCGACACTCCTCTATTTGCAAAAAAACCACCGCTTGATCTGTCAAATATCTGCGATGGAACAGTACTGGAAAAACCCTCTGGAATTCCGCTATACTCCCCGAGACCTGCAAACCCTTCGGGATTTTCCCCGCGCTCACAACTCACAACTTCCCCGTCGACTCGGTCGGAATGAAAGTCGTAAATCCGTCGTGTTTCGTCGCTCGGCCGCATCTCCTCGATCGTCCGAGCCAAGCGGCTGTCAAACGAGTCCTCCCTGCGAACCATTCGCTGCGCCCCTTGAAGCCCCGTCCCCCCTACATCCCCTCGCCTAAACCTGCCCCCGCCGGACGCCGCGATATCCGACAGAGTGCCGCAGGGGGAAGATTCGTCGTCGCTCTCGTAGATTCTCGGCTGAGCCGGAGCGGAGGTTAGCTGGGTAAAGATGAGGTTGAATTCATCCATTTCGTCGTGGAGGAAAGATTTTGGTCTGGTGTCCTGGACCCATGAGAGGGAGGGGGAACAGTCGCGGGCGCTGACGCAGGCCGTGTCGACATGGGTGATAGGGTCGAGGGGCTTCGTTGTCATGGCGGCGCCAGTTTCTTCAGTTCTTGAGCTGTCTGCATGCGCAAATAGAATTTATTGATATTTTATTATATATGAATCAGATGCAAACTGATACAAAAAACGTGCCAAAATAAATAAATCGTGGACAACTTAATAAAAATATGATCAATAAAAATACTTTAAAATACTTTAAAATACTTTAAAATACTTTAAAATACTTTAAAATACTTTAAAATACTTTAAATAAACTGGCACAGCAAATTATGAATTCAAATTTTCAACACTGCATCAGTTTTGATGGAATGCATAGGCCGTAGAATGCAAGACCTATCACTGCCACACCATTAGAATCAACTGCTTGTCCCATTGCCCAGTTAGAACTATTAATTAAACTTTACTAAAGCGCTGACATGATTCCACATAGCATAGCACTCGTACAGACACTTAGCCCAGCGACCTACATCAAACACATTTTTTCAATCCGAGTCGACAGTCCAAATAATCGCAACAAAACAGTTATTGGTTTTTAGCTCCCATCAGTTGCGATAGTCACGCCAGCTGCGTTCCCTAAGGGGCCAAATCAAATAGTTGAGTCCTGGAGCTTTAACTATATCACGCTGCGCGCTATTAGCGCGTTTAGTATTAGCAGCGCGGCACAGTTGCCAAATAGCGCGTCAAACTGTCAATGGGTAATATCTATTTGAACGCAGCCACAATGAAGCATTGTATGCCTGCTAAGTCCTTCAACTTATAGAACTCATTAAAATGCTGTACGTTGAATACACTTAGAGCCGCACTCTCATCGACAGTCTAGCAGCAGGCCTACTTATAATACTGTTCAAAGCAACGAGCCAATAAAAAATTATACATGCGCCTCAATTCACAAGCTAAATACCATTTAACACGCCTCCTTCTGTACGCCTCAGTGTTATGATTATACTACAATACTCATGTTTGAAATCCAAATAGGTTAATGTATTAAATTATATTAGGCTAGAAAGCACCGACAGTGGTCAGCGCTTAAAGCACCGACAGTGGTCAGCGCTTAAAGCACCGACAGTGGTCAGCGCTTAAAGCACCGACAGTGGTCAGCGCTTAA
>JAQIWG010005097.1:0-15018 GCA_034695025.1 Chamaedrilus cognettii | reverse complement strand
ACGCTGCTACGTACAACACGCTGCTACGTACAACACGCTGCTACGTACAACACGCTGCTACGTACAACACGCTGCTACGTACAACACGCTGCTATGGATTGATGTTCAACGTTTGTGTCCAGTCTCAAGCTGGTCTAAGGAAGGCGTGGTGTTGCTTGTGGCAGGTGTCATTGGACGGCAGTGAGAGGTGAGGTCTGTTGGACACAGCTGCACTGCTGCGAGCTGAACTCAGATCCATTGTAGTCTGTACGCATCTGTGCTAACAGTTGAACGTTGTGCCTCCCAAGCTGTGATTTGAGAATCGACGATTATTTAGAAAATAAGAGTTACGACAGTTCTAGAGAGATTTTAGCTAGCGTGGATGTTTTATGCGGATGTTTAACTATGTACGTATATGTAATTTATTTAAGTAGCTCAATTTTGGTGCTTTCTACTTGATGACTATGGGACGCTTTTTTCTGTGCCATTTTGTACAGATGCAATGTGCTTGTTTGTTGCGCTTTTGGTGTGTTTAAGTGCATAAAACATTTAACTTGTATGGCTAGATATTTTGTAACTGCCTCGAAGAAGTATCTAGGGAAAGAAACTGTGATCTTAGATTAGGATCTTCTCAGATTCGAGAATAATTTCGCATTTGCCACTCTTCTATTTTTGTTTTTAATTAGTATGGTTTGAATTGATGTGTTAGATTGATTGGACATTTGTGAAGACTGGTTTAGACTTTCCTATGTTAACGGTCGTCCCACTGAGCAATATGCTAGGCATTGTTTTACTCTTTTGATCTCGTCTCTTTTTACTCTTACTCTTACTTCTCACTCTTACTTCTCACTCTTACTTCTCACTCTTACTTCTCACTCTTACTTCTCACTCTTACTTCTCACTCTTACTTTTCACTCTTACTTCTTACTCTTCTGAACAGTTCGGAAAACTTGTGCAACTTGCATGACTTTGTGTGATGTGATTTTGTAGTTTTGTGCTGTATCATTTTTGTATTCTGTATATTATGTAACACTAATCTCTGACTGCGCTGTGTTGAGCCATTTATTTATATTGGAAGCCTCGTGTCGAAGCGGTATTATGGATAAAATTGAAGTAAATTAATATACGATTTAATAAGGTATTGCAATTATTCATCTTCAGATTTTATTTGCGCATTGATATTGCTCTCGCTGTCGATATTGAAATGTCGTGTTTTTGTGGACACAGTTTAAACGTGCTTGGACAGTGTATTTAAGATTTTGTTATGGTATATGAACCCGTTATAGTTTTTAAACTACATTCGTTAGTAGTTGGTTACTTGCTGCTATGTTGCTGTCATATCTGACTATCATCTGTTTAACTATTTGTGTTTTTGATGCAAACGTTCATGTGAAACAAAGTTTTCACTTTTAAGGGCGTGCGCTGTTTAAGTATGGGTGTTGTCATTTTGCGCTAGCCTTACGATTGCTAATAAATTTAGCATTGTCCGTTTCACAAACATTTTGTATTGTATTTCACGATGACATCAATCATTAAATACTGCACTGTCTAGCCTAGTGTTATTAGTAACATTCAAACGTGGAGACGCCTGACTGGGCCTAAATGTTTATAAATATGTGAGCGGGGTGTCCGTCCAATTTGAGCCCTGCCCAGAACAGCCGTGTCCATCATTTCGCCTTAATTCTACGGGGAACACAAACAAGCCGTCTTTCAGTAACGCGGCAGACCTCAAATTTTTGCTTCTCAATGTTAGACCTACTGCACGACATCGCAGCAGCAGCCGCAGCAGTAGCAGCAGCAGAGAACAGTGCTGCCGCCTGACTGCATGTCTCGCCTCGATCCTGATGTGACGCCTGCGCGAACCAGCCATCCAGCCCTGCGACCAGTGAACATGGATGTACCCACACTGGGGGTGTCCCCCCCCCCCCCCACTCCGGGTTTTATGATAAACTTATTTTTTAGCACCGAATATTTATTTATCAGTTTGCCCCACCCTTGGTAAAAATGAGAAAGGAATGTGTTTTTCGCATTGGTCGCAAAGGCATGCAGGCCACTGCCCGCTGCAGAATGTCGGTTTGGGGGAGCTGTTTCTTATAGAGAAACCGCGTGGCAGTGAAGCGCGAAGGGTTGCTTTGGCTATTTTCTTTTAGGAGGGGAGGGGGGAGGTCAAAGAAATTAAGCGTTGTTAAGAAACATAATTTTCCGACAGTATAGTAAAAATAATACAGATAAAAAATATATAGGGAAAGATCTTCATGTGGCTCTTCGCCTCCGAGATACCCCCCGCCCCGCCACCCCCCCCCACCGCAATCCGCCCCACGTCTGCGTCTTGCGCTACTAGGATGCTCTAGGCTGCAGCGCCAGCTGTGCACAGTGTGCATGCTATATGCCGTATACGGGCTGTACACTGCACGCTACTGCTATGCACGTTAGTCAGCGACACGCCGTGTACGGTACCGTTCTATAATTGTGTACGCTTCACGGCAGGCCTACGCACCGGAGCCCGATGAAAGTAGGCCTAGAAAGTGTGTGTTTATCTAGCCTAGGGCCCTAGGCCTACATTGTATGTTACATGCACGCTGCTAGCTGATAATAATAGATCTATAACTTGGGCTATCTGCCTAGCACGAGGCCTCAACTGAGGAATAGCTACGAAAATGGCGTGTATTTTAGGCTTTATACATGTACCAGCCTAAACGACTAAGCCTATATGTAGGGCTAGGCGTGATGCAGAATCCTTTGAAATATTATTGTACGTTTACAACAGGCAGGCGAAGTTCAGACACAAGACCTGAGTCAAGGCCTGCCTTGTCAAGGCAGCCCTCGATCATTGCTGTCTGCATTATAGGCAGGTTATTAGTTTTTTCAGATAACATGCGACTTCCTAGGACTTAGTCGCCTGCAGATTTTAGTTAAAACTAAGTCTTTGGAAGCTTTAATAAGTTTTATGTCTTTACGATTGCGTTCTATCAATTCGTGGTAATGAAGGATTTCAATTAGCAATCTAACCCGACCCAAATTGGCATAAGGACTCTCATCTAGGCAGCACAATGTTACAGCAAAGAATATCCATTGTACTATAATATGACTCGTTGATGCAACAGGAATATTTCCGTGACGTCACGCCGACCAGAAATCCTTCTGACGTCACTCTCCTCCGTAGCACTCTCCAGCGCCCCACGTGACACTATGCCATCAGGCTGCGGCGGACGCCGCTATGACGTCACGCTCGCTGCCAGCCCGCGCGACGTCACGGGCGTGGCGCGGCCGCTAGCCGTGCAGCGGCGGGCCGAGGACGGACGGGCGTGAACAATATGTCATGTGCCGGCGCCGCAAGGCCCGCGCCACGTCTGCACGCTTCCACGACTGCAGCGAGGGCGCCAGGCGGGTCAGCGGGAGAGGGAAGGGCGTCTACAGGGGCGAGGGGGTGCGCGGCAGCGGGGGCGGCAGCGGGGGCGGCGACCTTGGGGCAGGCTTCGGGAGGGAAAGTATCGGCAGCGAGAAGTGTTGTTGCGAGAGGTATCATAGTGAGGGTATTAAGAACGCTTGCATTGAGATCGTTAGGGATACAGCCGCAGGATACATCAGGAGAAGAGTGTTGTGTAGCGAGGACGCTGGTGGTTGGACCGCAGAGAGTCGGCCTGGGCCTGGGTTTAGCAGGGCCATTGAGAACAGTTACAAATGCGGATTTAGCGTTTGCCGTCGTGAGAAACTGTCGAATCGCTGCTCTGACTCTGTATCAATTTGTGCTAGTCCAAAAGTCAGTCGTCCCTGGGCACCGACAACAGAGCTGACTGGATCACGTGCTCTACTGAGTGAACACCAACACACGTCAGCTCAAACTGTCGGATGCAGCTGCTGCTGCGATACCTTGCACTGTACAGAAGACTCGTTTCGTATCGAGGCTACTAGTAATTGTTTAAAGGGAACAATCAAATTAAGGAGTGGTGGGCTAGAAGAAGCCGATGCTGCTGAGTGTCGTAGCGAGTCGTGCGCTCCTCTGCACCACTCCACGTGTGTCACAGAACCAGCTCCGTGCGACGAGATCAGACCCAGGGGTTCTGCGCCGACCTTCAGAGGCGTGACCTTCACCTTGTGGTCCTTTTGTACCCTTGCCATGATCTTCATGCAGCCAGCCGGACTGAGCATGGGCGTCCTGGGCGCCAACGAGGACCAATCAGCGTTCGTCCAATCCCAAACCTCCGTGACTGGTCATACGGAGGACTTGTGGTCGACCACGGCGCAAACTTCCTCTGAGAAGTCAATGAGCGTGACACACTCTGATGCTGAGTTACCTGCGAGCGGGCAAAAGGTCAAGGGTCACACTGTGGTTCACGACTCTCAATCCCAGCTCCGGGCTGATTCGAGCTCGGTGTTAAATTTGATTTCCAGATCTGAGCCTTTATTTGATAGGATATTTGAGCCTCTTCCGTCCAGGACCGATCAACACTTGCCTGCCCGAATTCACGGCCTTAGAGAACTTGCAGCGCGCACTACTGTAGGACTTGTTGCCAGTATCCCTGTCACCGGGGCCGATCAAACTGTCGATAGTACTGGGACGGAAGGCCCGGAACCTTCCACGAGGAGTTCTGAAATCAATCTGACATCCGTTGTTCTGAATCCCAACGAGTTAAACAAAAGCAATTACACGCGGACTGTGAACCCTGTTGTGGCACGCAACGTAACAAGGTTTGTGAGTGGTGCAGCGAGCGAGTTGTACGCTAACACGAGCAGCCTGCTTCGCGGCGCCCGCTCATACAAGAAGGCGCGCCGAAAAGTGACTTTCTCCGCGAACATCACCAAAACAACCCTCCAAACATCAGCACCTGTTGTCTCAGTGGGTCATTCCTCTGTCTCACAGATCACCAGTCCCACACCCTCCCGTCCATCCGTACAGTGCCTTCAGTTCGACACAGCCAATCAGCACCTCTGTTATAACTCCACATCCCCTGCCGTTCCTAACTTGATTCCAGAAACTTCCCCAGAGTCTCCGAGGCTGAGTTTCTGCTCCCACCTGCGTGTCGAGGACTCCCTGGACCCTGACCTGCTCGCCCCTGACGGGCGGACCTGCCGTGGGGCGTGGGGGCCGGGGCTGTGGGTAGACCCTGAGGGGTGCGGGGTGTGCATGGGGGGGCTGAGGGGGAGGGATGAGGAGGCGAGAGGGTGGGTGGAGGCGTTCGAGAGGGTGCTCGTCAAGTTTGACTGCGAGGATCCATACTCTCAGGCTTGGCACTGCGACGACTGTCGGGTGGGTGGTTTTGTCACTGAGATAGTGTTGTTTAGTTAACGACTACTGTAAAACATGAAATTTTCGTGTGCATATAATTTTTGCTGATGTCGCGAATCAAGTAAATTCATAAAAATAACATGCAGCAAAAATAAAGCTGCTGGAGCTCATATAATGGGCAGTCATCAAAAAAGCGAAGATTATGTGCGGCCAAATTTCTGAGAGGCAAAACTGCAAAAATAACATGCAGCAAAAATTTCATGTTTTGGGTATTGGTAAACATTTACTGTAATACAGTAACATATCATTATATTGTTTGTTTATATTTTAATTGTTTGTTTATTATTAGCAGAGTCCACAATTTATTTGAATGGCGAATGGTGGTGCTCATTTACTTGAATTGATGTGAATTGACTTTATTTGATTTAAAAACGATTGTAGTTTTTTGTTGAGTTTTCCGCGATGCAGTCAAATACCAAAATACAATGATAAATTAAATTTTGCGCAAATGTGAAAAAATTTTGCAAATAGATTATTCAAACACTCCGCACAATAATTACTGAAATCGCAGTCCAACAAAACATTGTAGCCTACAATTAAGACATATTTCAGATTTCAGTTGTGTGGTTAACTTTGTCTGTTGTTCTCATTTATCAACATGTACAGTCACGGTTGGTGAGATCCTGTGGCGCAATGCAATGCTATACGACATTGACATTGTTCAAAGGCCCAGCCGGGCGTGAGGTGTAAAAACAAGTTGCGAATCTTAAATACACAACAACCCCTAGTTTAGTTAAAATACGCTTTTCGACTTTAGGACTTTGAGACTTTGGGACTTTGCATCCCTGGGTCATCTCTATAAAGCATTTCTAGCGATTTGCTCATATAGCTTAAGGGATATAAGTATTGTGAAAAAGGTACTCGAAGTGTACAAGATTTAACCCCTAGTCGAATATTTTAGTTAAAGTGGATTAGCACGATGGCGCTATTTTGAAGATTTTTTACTGATTTTTCTTACTGTAATGCATCAAAACCAATGAGGTATTAATGTTTGAGAAGTTGTTTAATAAAAAAAATAATGTGAGAGATGTCATATATATCCACATATTGACCCTTGAGGGGGGGAGGGGGTGTTGGACAGTCTGCATTCATTAAAGGCTAGCCTCGCGTGCTCCCTCTTTATTCCCTGCACCCCCATCGATCCCCCACGGACCCCCCTCCCCCCTCCCCCCCCCTCCGCTGTGGCAGCTGCTGTCGCCACTCGTTAGCGTCACGTGATCGCTCGCCGTTCATTCGCTGGGTGGCGGCGCAACGTTCATCTATTCGTCGCTGCGTGGTCGCGGCGCCACCGTCGCATGGCCGCTGGAAGGGGGGGGGGGGGCCAAAATCTCCCACTTAAAAGTGTGGTATAAAAATAACGTATTGACTAAGTCCGCTTCTGTTGCATTTTGTGGGGGAGGGGGGGGTGTATTGCGGCGATCCTCTTGCTGTGAGTTGTTGCAGAAAGCAAAGAGAGAGAGAACGAAGAATAGTGAGTCGTTTGACGACTCTGGATTTGTCCATCTACAACCCTCCCCCTTTCAGCATTGAGTTTCTTGTTGCGATAGAATATTTGACCCCCTCACTTTCAAAGCTATTTCGGCGCCGATTCGGCGTCGCTGCTTGGCCACTGCCTCTGTTTGTGAAACATGACCCCCAACTTGACCTTCACCAATATCCCCCCTGCTGGCCGCTCAACTGCCGACGT
Organism: Chamaedrilus cognettii; assembly: GCA_034695025.1. Classification (NCBI taxonomy): domain Eukaryota; kingdom Metazoa; phylum Annelida; class Clitellata; order Enchytraeida; family Enchytraeidae; genus Chamaedrilus; species Chamaedrilus cognettii. Next base: position 8,065 of record JAQIWG010005097.1, on the reverse strand, counting down.
CTAGGGGGAGTGGGCGAGTGGGACAGTAAATATGGCTAGATGACCCCATTGCGCTTGTGCAAATTTGTGGTGATTTTCAAGATTCTAAATGTATTTTGAAGACCAGTAGGATCGGATCAGATTTGAGACAAATATTTCCTTGAAACCGAAGATCCTTGAAAACGTTGGCTTCTTCGCTATTCGTCCTTCCTATAGATCCATCGACGGTTCAACTCTAGGATCCAATCGCACCATCAACACTCACCTGTGGGCAAGGTCGTTCATCCAAGGACAACAGTTTTATTCTGTCTCTACATTCACCAAACACTGCACGCCGTCCACACAGGCCTACAATCAGGGTCACACCGTAGGTTCTTCCTAACCCCTGCTTCCAGTCCTGTGTTCATGCGTTGAGCTCACTATGCTGTGCATTCCGCGTCCTTGAATATGATTCCATGCAGGCGGAGAAAACCTTGAAAGGGAGAAAACCTCAAAACCTCAGTGTGCAAGAAATTTGAGACGATAAAAAATCTGATGGGGTGTTTGTTGACGCGGGAATGCGCCGTGCAGTCACAAGGCTTCGGTCCACAGGAGGCTCGAACGGAACGAAAGTGCACCGGAACGTTACTGTTGTGTGTGAGGAACTTTGTTTGAGACATAGCATTTGCTGCATCATTGGTATTGTTGCAGTTTGCATAATTATCTTTCTGAACACTTTTCTCAATCGCCTTAACGAAGTGGGGCGCTCGTGTACATGACATTACCGTTCCACCTGCCGCTGCGTGCAGTAATTAGTAATTACTAGGCTGAGTTATGCGTTATGCGCTGCTGCTGCTGCTGCTGCCGCTGCTGCCGCTGCTGCTGCCGCTGCTGCTGCTGCTGCTTCTGCTGCTGCTGCTGCTGCTGCAGGCCGCACTCGCGACCTGTGAATGCTGCGCGTTGTTGTGACACTTGTACTCGCCAGTCGACACGCTTTGCGTCTTCCTCTTTATATGTCTCTCTCAATGTCTACTTGCGAATCAATATCAGCTTTAGGCGCCACGTCCGCAGCATCTGCAGTAACCGCATCAGCGTCATCAGCAGCAGAGAGCGCAGCAGCGTGGCAGCAGCAGCGGCAACTTCACAATCAGCAACAGCAGTGCAGCAGCAGCAGAATAGCATCAGAAATTAGTTGACGGTGGCTGTGGAGTGATGATCTGAGGGGAAGTGGGACTTGTGTCACTTCTCTCTGGACCAAGCAGCCACGTCGAGCGCAGTGGGACAGAGGTTCTATTAGCGACCGTGGCGGTCCGCAGCCTTTCACAGCCTTCAGGCTTCTCTTTATTCTCTGATTGCCTAGGCCGTCCAATATGGCAACAGTTTTTTTCTAACTAGTAAGGCTTGAATACCTCATTGGTTTTTCTGCATCAAAGTGAAGAAAATGATGAAAAAGGCTTCAAAATAGCGCCATGCCACATAGACTCGTCGAGGCTCTCTGCGTGTCGAGGAGGAGGGTGAAGTGATGCTTTGATAAGCAAAGTCCCGAAGTCGCAGTCGCAAAGCCGCAAAGGCGCAAAGTTGCAAAGTGCATTTTAACTAAAATATCTTGTCTAGGGGTTAGTTCAAAGAACCATTTTCTGATTAGCAGGTTGATGGTTTTGAACAATACCCATTTCTATTGCAAGCTGATTATAATATCTGATCTTCTCTGACCGTGTATCTCTGATGGCTGTGTTGAGAAGCGCCGTGTCGGGGCTTGAGCCATCTCTCCCTGCTCGGCGTGCTGCTGCACTACAGTCTACTCAACACTTTGAGCATTACATTCTTTATTTTACTTTTTGTTCTGTCGATAGATGAGAACCTTCAGCTTGTGCCTCTATAGCTGTCTGCCCGGTAACTTCTAAAAGAGATTTACAACAGTTAATTGTATGTTTGTCTTGCTTCACAGAGGGTGTACCGCGAGTGGGCGTGTGCGCACACGATCCCGTTCTACGCGGCGGACACGCGGCGCGTCTGTCCGTGCGGTCTGTACGGGAACCTCGTCGTGCAGCGCTGTCCCTACCTCTCTCCAGAACTGGCGGCGCAGTACTCGGGTCAGCCCGCCTTCCTCAGCGCGTGTGAGTCGTGGTCTTGGTCTATAGTATTCACCACTGAAGTAAACTGAGGATTGAAGGGCAACAAGGATAACATAAAAGGGTAAACTACAAAAAAATTAAGGATAACTATAAAGGGTAATCTACTGTTTTTGCAACAGTTAGATTTGCTGCTGTGAATTGTTATGCCTGACTGTCTTATGTAAATGAAATGGTCATCTCAAAAATGTAAAACTTCCAGCATATTTAGCAAACAATGTGTTGTAGTGTTTATCTTAGCCTGAGTCTCAAGCATGAAACACATCAGAAGAAGCTGTGTGGAATGAGCCAGCAAAGAGTCCTCTGAGTCCAATGTAGGTCACAGATCCAACGCAAACTTCAAAGGTTCCACTCTCAGTCTTGTCTGTCACATCAGAGACTCGCTTTGTATGGTCACATGTCTGATAACTGTCTGATAACATTGATGTGCCGCGAGCGGTGTTGACCTGCAAACAGAGTGTGAGGGGAGGAGGGGAGAGGGGGAGGGAGGAGGAGGGGCAAGAGAAGAGAGGGGCCAGAGAGAGGAGGAAGGGGGAGGGGCAAGGTGTTAATCAAGCAGCTCTATGCATGAGGGGCAAGGAGAAATGGTGAAAGCAGTCGATACCCCGCTGAGTTAGGCCATGATTGGGTAATTACCCCTATGTCTGCATCAGTGATGCTATCATGATTTGAAGCAGATTTACAGTATGTGAGGGAAAGGTTCTTGTTGCTAATATAGAGCTAACGCTGTTAGTTCTACTATAATGAGAGAGAGGGATCGCTGCTTGTTGCAGATATGTCAACGTCGCACGCTGCAGTGCTGGGCGAGCAAGCCTGCCACTATCTGTGCAACTACCACAGTGACGTCCCCACTCTCGCACATCCCGTGTTTGCAGCCAACCACGCCCTGCCCCGCCCCCATCTCACTAACTCCTCCCACACAGTCTGTCTTCTGCATCAGGCGTCTCACTCCAGACACAACGACGACCAATCGGAAGCCGGAATCACCTTCGCGCCATTCGATGACGTCACAGTGACGTTAGCTAACTCGGTGACGTCATCAGCGTGCAGTCGAGTAGGCTCTGTGTACTCCGTTGTGATTGGCTGGATGGCGTTATGGGGTCTGTACGTAGCATATCGCAGATTTTGGGTAGCAGTTCTAAATCCGGTGCGAGTTCCCTTCGTTTGCGTTGATAAAGCTGGTTCATTGGAAAATGTGCATATTCTGTTGTTGAAGCCGAGGTGATATTTAGTGTATGCGCTGCAGCATGCGCGCTAGTGTATGTGTACTCTGTGTCATATGAGCAAAGGGTTTGTACGCACGTTTCCTATTGGTTGATGATGACGTCATCTTTTGTTGCCATGATGTGTATAATTCTTGAATGATTCTTGAATGTCTGAATGTATGATCCACCCGAGTCAGACAACGCTGTGTATGTATACAAGCAGTCTACTATCAGCCTCCAGCCAGTTGCATTAGGAGATGTGACTTCATGGCTGTTTTCATAGCAAAATGATGAATCATTCTAGAGGATGGGGTTGGCCTTACGGCAGGCCTAAGTCTAGAGTATTGTGCCTGGGCTACCAGTCTGTCATCACACACAGTGTGTTACAAGCCATCGCCATGCGCTGCAGATCCTAATTGTTGTGGATTTTAAAACTGTCCATTCATTTTTATGTTCTGGGATATTTAGTGAAGTTGATGAGCAAGTAATGACATCATGCTCGATTGTGTTTCTGAAACATGGGCTGTTTATGCCAAACTCAATATTTGTTTTGTAGGCTTAAATATCTTCGATGTCAATTCAGCCAAATTTGATATTTGCTAGGCTTACACGTATAGTAAGTCTAATGAATCTCAGCTTGCTACAAGCAACTGCTGATGTGACAAATATTTGTTTCTCAGGGTGTTTCAATTTCACTCGTTGTTTATGAAGTGCAACGGAGATCTTGCCCTAAATCGTCGAGAATTTGTGATTTTTAATTTGAAAGGCCCTGTGACATTGTCGTAATATTCAGAATGGCATTTTGTTTCTAGTTAGCGTACGCATTGCTTTCCTGTGAGATTATAACGTTAGCCTGCTTATTGGATGGACTTAAATTAGCGTACATATCTGTTTATTTTTGTAACTCTTTGAATGATTAGCGTGGAGATTAATAGTCTACGACAATTCTATGTCCTCATTAATGAGTTAATTAATGAAGCAATTATCAAACGTCAATCAGCGCGTAGTTTATTTCTGGCATTATCTAAGTTACAGTTCATTTTTACTGTGTGATTTTATAGTAATGAAGCCTGATATGATAGTAACGAAGAGCTCATTCCGACCATCTCAGTCCCTATATTTTTGTTGAGCATGCAGAGGCTTAGACATGATGCTGTAGGACAGTACGCCACATCGTGTAGGCTCACATGTCAGTGTGGTAGTACTGCTGCTACTAATAGTGCTACAATTGCTATTATTACTGCTAAAACTGCTGCTGTTAGTTTACTCTATTACTAATCATTACTACAGTTACTGCTGAAGGCTCTATCATTGAGCCTGCCGAGTACAGTGTGTATATAGCATCTGTACAGTGCACATAGTGTTTGTACATACAAGAGCGAATAGCGTTAGTCGTTACAAGCATCGTTAGTCTGTGCAGCGATTATTTTCTGTCGTGACACCCCATTGGCTAGCTGCTCTGTTGTGATATGGACGAATGACGGTTGTTGCTTGATACTCAGCGCGTGATCTGATTGTAGAGCAGGGGCCTGTTTCTCAAAACATCTTAGGCAAATTTTAGTCTTAAGAAGTCCTTCTGAAATTTTTAGCAAATGCTATCAATTGTTATTTGAAACTCCGCGCTGCCACGCTCTCTAAACCAAATAATGACGTCACGGCGGTCGGCGAATGGATGTAAATTTTTTAAAACCTGATTTAGGATTAAGTTAGACTTAAAGTTAGGAAGGCTTTGAGAAATGGACCCCTGATCTCAATCACTGTGTGATATTGCTACAGATGAACTGATAATTCTCAGAAATGTTTAATATCAACTCTGATGCTGATTGGATGTAGAGGCTGTGTAACATTAACAAGCTCGTATTGTCGACATTGTAGTATATCTCTGTTGACTATAGACATTAATACGAAACTATTTCAAGACGGGTTCAATTTCACAGTTTTATTTCAAAATCCGCATCAGCGGGTCACAGAGGACTACGACGTAGCCAATCAGTGTTCGTCATGATTAGTGTACGCATGCAATACTTTCACAAACAGCGATGAGCTCACTTATAAGAGTCTTGACAGTCACAAGCAGCAACACACACACGTACAAAGCAAGCGTAGAGCAAGTTACATAGCGCTGAACGACAATATTCACATAAGATATTACAGCCGCAATAGGACTAACATCACGGTCACAGCGTTTATACTCCACGCCTCACCGTAGTGACTCTATTAAAAACCATTGCTTCACTGCTTTTCTTTAACATTATGTCACAAATGTGTACCCAGCCTCCCTTCGCTTCGCAGCGGAGGCTAGGGTGAGTTACCCAGAGAATGGACCAGCGGTGCCAACATTATTTAAACATTAATCTGACAAGAGCCATTACAAGTTGTACTCCCATACACCGCAACTCAATAAACAAAATGTGTTTGTTAGCACGTACAAGCCCCTCACAACACTGGTTACACTACATAAGAGAAGACCCCAAATAAGTCTGCAGACGTACAAGCAGATCATTGCTGTTGCATTAATCACAATTAAATACTAAATCATTAGTATCATCGATATATATCTAATGCGATGCATTATATTTGATGCACAGTATTCATTAGACGTGGAACAAAACGAAGTACGGACGACACAGGAACTGGTCAGCAGGCTGAGAGGAATGAGTATATGGACGTTGACACATACAGCACTCATCAAAGTGATCGTAAGGCCCATGCAGATAATGATCAGAGAATGTCTAACTGCTGCACACACACACACACACACAACGCCACACATTCTCACACACACATACGCGCCATATTCTGTTTCACATTTTATTCACAACATTGCTGATTTGATATTATACAGTGAATAATTAAATTGTATGAAATCTTATTGATATATTTTTAATGAGACTTGTTTGTAAAAACAAAGGAATTTATAGAAAGATAACACCAGTTAAATGAACATTGAGAAAAACTGTCTTCAGTTGTCCAATGGGAGCCGAGGTTTAATCCTGGATCAATGTTTCAGGAACCAATCACATCGCGTGACCTACATCTCATTACGCTGGTTGGCTGGATGATGAATGATCTCATCTAATCTCAACTGTCCGTTAAACAACTGACTGTTAGAGTGTAAATGAAGGCACAAGTATAATAGCAAGTACAGCTGTGCACACAAGGCACAAGTAGGATAGCTAGTATAGCAAGCATAGCAGTGTATAGAAGGCACACGCCTGCACTAAGCAACAACACATTTGGCACGATCAGAAGCAGGCAACAGTACATACAAGCATCGCAACAAGAACGAACACACAAGCACAAAGTACAAATCCTCACATAATGCAAGATCTGATCCATATCTCGGCAGCGGGGCAAAATTTGTATCAAAAGTATACTTTTAATTTAAACGAATTTCCGCGAAACCTTACATTTTTAAAGCATTAAACATAGGCCTGGCCTGCATTGCATACCGTGTGCACTGCACTGGATAAACCAAACTATCGCTTACAGTGCAGCTTGCAGCAAGCATTTGTGGGGAGACTAATCCACAAACATTCAAATCATCCACTTGATAGTCAGAACTGATGGGCTAAAGTCTCAGTGGAGAAGTTCTAACATTACACGACATTCGCTACGTTACAAGGGATCACTGCTCGATGCTTGAGCACACGCTCAGGCCAGAGAAAAATTGTGGGTATAGTCCGCAGCCTGCAGGCTTGTTGTCAATGAAGCAACGATTCGCATTCAATCATTATGCCAATGCATTTTTTACACCAATCGCTAGAGTAATACTTCTGAACACAATGACACGAGAACATAACAGTGGCACACTGCGCAGCAGGAGAAACGTCTATCCGATAATGATAACGCAATACAATGAACTCTGACACGACCTAAAAGGCGACCAATGAATGAGCAGCTGCTGAACACGATGTGTATGGCAAAACCAGGGCAGTTCTCTGAGCATGTTATTGCCGTCACACAGCTTATTCTGCTTAAGACTTCACAGGTGCCTGCCTCTAAAGGCTAAGTCATGACACAACTACGAGCTAGGTTACTAGGTACAGGCAGCAACTGGCTAAGGACCTCGTTCAACCATGCATTTTTTCATCAGATTTGCACTGCATGAAAGTTTATAATTAAACTACCAGCGCTGAGTGACGTCACAGTTTCATCGACTGCTGCGCCGCGGCTCGCAAGCTCGCAGTAGCAGGCTCAAGTCAATTGCATGTGACGTTAGCTCGCTGTTTGTATTTTAACTAAAACTTTTCATCCATGAAAATCAGCATGCACAAAATGGATGGTTGAAGGAGAATCTAACTCTAACAGATGAGCTGAAGCAAGCGTGTGAGCAAAGAAAGCAAGAGCAGAGGCAGCACCATCAGACTCAAGCATCTGACTTGTAGAACACACGCAGGATTTCTTGTTTAGACTGAAGGCACAAACTCATTGATAATAATCACTACAACCAATCAGAAATAAAGCGTAGATGCGTTGAAATAGGTCAGATTGTCTCAATTCTCATTAAACACAAACACTCAATTCATGATAATTAACGATGCACACTTAAACTTATCGATCACAGCGCCCAGTAGCCTGTCTACTATCAATCACAGCGTCCAGTAGCCTGTCTACTTATCAATCACAGCGCCCAGTAGCCTGTCTACTTATCAATCACAGCGCCCAGTAGCCGGTCTACTTATCATGGTCAACTTCTTACTAACTTCTGCGCAGAACAGACTCTACATTAAACACCAAATCCACTTAAGATAAAACACCAAAGTTAAA
>JAQIWG010005096.1:0-15019 GCA_034695025.1 Chamaedrilus cognettii | reverse complement strand
ACAGGGCCTGCAGCGCCGCCAAGCCTCTCTGTGCGGATAGCGCCTGCCCCTGCGCCGCGGCAACGATTACATTAGGCAAATACTTCATCATGCTGGCATTGCCTTGAGTTGTTATAGCCTATCACCACCTTTGTTATCACAGGCTACAGATAATAATAATTTTTATTATTCAATTACTAAAAGCACAAAAACAATCATTAAAATTTCGTTACTCGAAAAAAAATAAAATAAAATCTTATTCAAATACGCAATCTAAACAGTATACAGAATGTAATATAATGAGGATGCGGAAATGTGATTGAGTTAAATCAGTTCATTTCCGCTTCCGCTAGTTTGCTGTCATTCGCTAGACGTGTTGTTTTGTATGATAATAATTTAGATCGCGATCGTGTATTTTTACTGTTAGTATCGAAAATAAAGGCGTCAGTGACTTTAGAATCACGGCAGCCGATGTCAGATTCAACGTTTAGCCAGCTGGATACATTCTAGACGGTAAGAAACGATTAGATAGACCTACGAGACAGATAACCATATATCCGCATCGTTTAGCATCGGTGGTATTTAGTGACAAACCCACTGACAGCGTGCAGCCAATGATTGCATTAGCTAAACTAATCTTTGTGACCTGTGAAACAGAGCGTGCAATACATGGCACTCTGATTGGTTGTTATTTGCTAACATGTGGTGGGTAATAGACTAGACCATGGTATCGTTTCTTGGTAGTGATGTCTAGCCTAATTCAGTTTAATACTGCCTAAAAATACTGGCTATTAGATGCGGTTACTGTATTAATGCATAAGGCATATAAGGACATGCAGCAGGCCTATATTATATCCCATATCAACCCATTGGGAATGATGTACTAATCACTACCATACCTGTTTTATCAACTTCAACTTCACTGCTACACTCCACCTTAATGGATGATTTTACGAATATTTATGCGCAGCGTACCAGTTTTTTTGGTAATTGAGGACTATCCAGCTATTGCATAGAATTCAATGATTTTTAAATTCCATATCTAAATCAAGCTAAGGTAAATGACGACCTAGGGGCGACGCCAGGATTTTGCTTGGGGGGGGGGCAAAGAAGGGACAAACGAAAACGTGAGGTTTTTAGGCGATCTTTAGTTTTTAGTGCGGCGATGCCGCACTGCGGCGATGGCCGCACTGCGGCGCGGCGCCACACAACACATTCACTATTCTGGGGTTAGGTTAGGGGTAAGTTGCTGCTTTAAGAAAACGAATATCAACTTGAAAAGAGGCATATCCGTGTAGACTGTTGAGAATGATGTTAAAAATTTATATCAAATTTTTGACAGCAAAATCACAGATGTCTAGTGAGGATTACTAGTTGGCATCTAGCCAATCTTTCATTGCTTTGAGCGATAATGAAATAATGTGACTCAAAATGCTGATGTATCGGAGAAAAATAATTATTTAAAAATGTATTTATGGGCTAACTATTTAAAAACTGGCTTGCCTCACGCAAAACATATATGGAAATGATGAGTACATCATTGCCTATGTATTGATATGGGGTATAATGTTGTGCATGCGTGTGGCGCATTTCAGTGAATCCTCTAGATTTTTAGTGTAAAATGTTGGCTCTTCATTTTTAGCACTGAAATTAATAGAATACAAAAAATACATCTGTATAAAAGTAGCCTGTCAAATCTCGCAAAAATACAGCCTAAAAAATATTGATATTTTCGAGTCTGACTCGCGCAAGATAGCCAAACGCGGTCAAACGTTGCCAAATATTACCGAACACTGGTAAACATTGCCTTCGAATACCGTCAAAAAATTGATATTCTTCAGCGTCCGACTCCGTTCACGGCTTACCGCAAGAATGCTATCAGTCACGCGCGTGTTGATTATAATTTATGTTAAGTAGGCCATTGTTTCCTTCCCAGTAAGTTATTTAATTTTAACGCGTGGTAGGATCTCCAGTGTTAGAAATAGTAAGTTCTTTAGGCTTGCTTTATATTGTTTAAAACATGAGTATTGTTTTTAATCCTAACTGTTTGACGCGTTACGAATGTATTTGTTTTTTCAGATAAGAACGCAACAAAGGGGTGATGATATTCCTCGACGTATTCTCCAGACACTAACTTCTAATTCGCCTCTAGTAAATACCGAAATGAGTTTCAACAACATTTTTGAGGGCTTACAATCCCCGTTCCCCTCCGCGCCCATGGCCGGCCCGGCCGGGGAGGCGCCCCCGCCCTACTCCACGCTGCCGGCCGGCGCCGTGGAGGCCGGGGGCGCTGTGGGTGGGGCGGTGGGGGGCGCGGTGGGAGGGGCGTGGAGCTATCCGCCCTCCGTGGGGTACATACCAGCGGGGATGAAGCTGAGCTACATGGACTTTGTGCCGCAGCTCGTCAAGAAACGACTCATCGGCAAGAACGAGTACGACACATTCAGGTGATCAACTAACTTTAAAAAAATATTTTTTTGTAGCTTAGCACTATAGCACTAGTTTAGGATTGTTTAGCACTATAGACTATATAATGCAGTCCGGTTCTGTGCAAGAGAGCCGGCACAGAACCGCTCCCCCTTCTTTAGTTGCCTTTCACGACTTGCCCGGGGAGCTCTGGGCTGCAAGCCAATTCTCTGTTCCCCAGCCTGCAGGGAGGGGATCAACTGACTCAAAACTAACCTTCCTTTTATTATCTAATCCGTTAATGTCATATGTTTTTACACAGGTTTAGATGTTTGCGCTCTGATGAGGATTGCTGGAGCTGGGTTTTTATGGCGCAGATGCCCTTCCTGACGCCAACTAAATAAATAATTGGGCCAGTAAGGCATGGTTTCGTAGTTGCCGGCATGGGGACTCAAACCCGAGCCCTCTGGACGCTTTGTCCGATGCCATAACCGCTACACCACAGCGCCTCGCTGTGGTAGGTTGTGATGAACCTTGGTCAATTCCCTGGATTTAATGTTTTTAGTCAGGGCCTGATCTGGGTCTTGAAAACAATTCGCACAAAATTAGCCAAAGTGCTTTTTTTTGCCAGGCCGTACTTTTTTGGCAAAATTTGTTCCACATTTGTTCCCCTTGGGTGCACTGAAATATATGAAATTTGTTGCTCTTTGATCACCAGATAGCCGGTTATTGAACTTCTAAGAATGAAGTATGAATAAAAAATTGATCAAGGGCTTTCGCCAAATGGAAAAAAAAATTGCCAACTGCTCAAAAAATTCTTTATTTATCGATTTTGGCGACTGGCAGATCAAGCCCTGGTTTTAGTTATAGATAGCAAGTTGTCACATTTTTATTGCTGGTTTTCTTGAATGCGGAACTGTGAGCCTGTGCGATAGTAGACTATGAAAAATTGGTTAGTGGAGGAATGCTGATTGCTGTATTATGTTCTAAACTTAGAATGAATAGTGTAGGTCTATAGCACTATATACTATGTAGTAATATTTGGTCTTGGGTTGATTAACAGTACACAATGCAGTGCACAGTCCTAACAAGTTGTCAGTCTGGCAGCTGTAATGGTTGTGGCATGATTTCTAAATTCATATGGGCAAGTTGGATTTGGCTCGCTGGTGGGCCTGCTGTATCCACGCGGCTAGGCAACCCAGGCTTGGCCCAGTGGGCCAACCCTGATAACACTGTATTGGATTGTAAGTGTTCTGCACTGTGAATCCTGAGTCATCCCAAATTATGCAGCGTTTGTGAACAGTCATCCTGAATCTTGATATATTATTTATCTGAAATGAAGTCATGTTTCTGTACATACTTGTGTGTTGGATGAGTAAGACTTAATCTAGTCTATTTGCAATTGAATAGAACAAGACTTCAAGGATTTTTTTTTGCTTATTATAAAGTCTGTCTTCTGTCACCTCAGTATATTTTTAGAATCCGCGAATTAAATTTGCATGGTTACCGGTACTGACACTTACTGTATAATATGCAGTTTATTGGAGAATTCTTCTGTATGGGTAGTCGTGAGTCAAGACTTGTTAATTAACAACTTGATTAATGATTGCAGATTATTCTCTTCCTTGATTAAAATATGTCCAAGGAATTTTAAACTGATCCATATGGCGGATTGTTTCTAATACCATATTGATTTATTGCGTTGGTAATTGATATTTCTGAAAACAATGACAGAGTTAAAGTTCTCTGCAATTTTTAGTTTAAAGGGAACATGGATTAGGCAGAGACTTGTTTAAATGTGGAAACGGTGTGAAGAGGTGACTCCTAGGTTGTGAATGGTCTGCTTTAGTTCATATCATTTAGCATATTAGGTATATCATCCCCATCTCCCCCCCCCCCCCTTTCCCCGCCCCTCTCCCCCTCTTTCTCTGCCCCTCTCCCCTTTTCCTGCTGGTGAAGTCAGTAGATAATGTCAAGTATATTGTTGTATAAGCACATTGCACATATAAAAACTTTGACTGACCTTTCAAAGTTGACCCGACCTTGTTTGCAGCGCACTGCTGGTGCGCGCCAACAGCTGGTTGGAGGAGCACCACGACCTGACCCTGATAACGTGCGAGACGGTGACGTGGTACGGCGCGGCGCCCAAGGACATCTTCTCCGACAGCAGCCTGTTCCGCAAGGCCGGCCTCGTGACCTTCCTACGCGGACTCAGGCAAGCGCGCCGGGCTTTGAGGCGTGATGGAGTGAAGTTGTAGGAATCAGAGAGGACTGGGCATGTAAAGTAGACTGGCAAAGTGCTGAGCTTGCTCGCTAAGCAATGAAACGCGCCAAATTTGTCTGAAATAGCACGCTTTTAAAATGGCTGCGTCTACAAGAAAACGAATGTGATTGTGTTGGCTATTTTACATCACATGATTACGTAATTACCTATTGCTTGATAGGACCTAGTATCATACGTAATTACCTATTGCTTGATAGGATATAGTATCATAGAGTATGTAGTGAGCGATGATGTGGTGGATTGACAACTCAGCATACTAATCATCCCGATTAATGCGCTTGGCTTGCTAACAAAGCAAGCTCAGCACTGACGTTCAGCGCTTGTCTACTTGACACACCCCTGGTGAGTTAACACCAGGGTATACCAGTGTTAGAAGAAGGTCTTAGGCCCAGTTGTTCAATGGAGAGTTATTTGGTTTTAAACAATCACAGAACAAATGTGATGTCACTATCCAATCAGATCACGCAAATTAGATCCAGGATTATTTGATTAACACGCCAATATTGGGGAGTTCTTTAAACAATCCTGGATCGTTCAACTACTGTTAAAATAACTCTATTGAACAAATGGACCTGCAAAGCAAAAAGGACCGGTGTTGCAATTATAGAGGACTGGTGAGCCGTAAAATCTACAAGGACCGGTGTTAGAAACTGTACTGAAGATAAAATCAATCATAGTATCGAGAAGGAACGGTGCTAGAATTGGAGAGACTCGGTACAATAGAGCTTGTACATAGCTGCAATACAGGCAGTGAGAACCTGGTGCAAGGTGCTGACATCATAGCTCTCAGAAACGAATGACACCTTTGTTTGATTTTTTTTTGAGCGTACGGTGTGAAATTTCAAGCAACAAACGATACGATTTTTTTAAGATTTGCAAGCGCAAAATTCTTAAGAATGCGATTTTTCTACAATTCTTTTGTGAACGATGCCCCAGTACTTGTCTTGTTTATCTCCCAGTGGTCTTCATATCGTACTTCTTCTACGTAGCAGTGGCATTTGAGATGGTGGCAGCATGATCGTGATTCTGCGCTGCGATTGGCTGCAGGTTTTGGTATCTGGCTCGGGTCGTGCCGAGCCCAGGTCGGGGGTCGCGCAGGTCGCAGCTCGTTCAGTGTCAGACGGTGGCGGCGCGCTTGGGGGAGACCTTCACCCAACTGATGTCTCGCGTCAACGACCTCATCGCTCAGGCATCTGGTGCGGCGGCGCCATCTGTGGAATTGAATGATGTTAATCGATTTAATTAATTTCGAAGTTAATTGATTTGAATGATGATGTAGGCCTATATCATCATTATCTTTATTATTCATCGCAAGGATAGAAAACAAACGAAGTAGGGAGCCGGTTTATTTATTTATGTAGTATTGTTTAGAAGCGTCCCCTGTTACTGTGCCTTGGTTTCCAATAGATGCAGAAAAAGAGAGAAGAAGACGCTGTCCAGGGCCTCTATAGGCTAATGTCAATGCAAATTAACGCTAGTGAAACATGTAACGAGCAATAGTGTTTCTATCAGTGTCAGGCGCAGTAGGATCCCCTACCCTTCAAAATTAAACATCGGCGGCTCAGAAATGTTCTGGTCGGCAAAGCAGGGTCCGACCTCCTCACACTTCCCCAGCTCAATTTGTTAGTGTCCGATGTGTCTGGAGCCGAAGCGCAGTCTGGCTGTACGCTGACTAGCTTCAGGGTCTGAGTTCATTATCCAGGCTGCTCAGGCGCGGGCGATCTGGAAAGTTTCATTGTGGCCGCTGGCGTTCAAAGTTCTCTTTATTGCTGTCAATTCTTAGCAGCAGTAGGCGAAGAGGCTATGTTGATTTAAAGGGATCCTATTGATGCTGACAATCAGTCTATTTATTCACTTGGTGCATTTATGTGACTATATTTGCCTTGCACGCATGTGTGTAGTGGGTCGCGTGCTAAGTGTGGAGACGGTGCGCATGCACCTCGCCGACGACACGGTCAACACTGACGCAACGATGTGGCGAGAGGATGTCACCGACTCTAAACACGTCGTGTTTGCTCTGCGCGTCTACACGCAGCTCATGGCCGAGACACAGACGCGACAGACCATCGGTGAGCGTGCCGCTCGAATTAAATCAAACTAAATACGACGCATTACTAATTACCCTGACCAGTGCCTTTACCATTACTATAGTAGGTAATTGAAACGGCAATGAACGATCGCGATCAAGCCTTTGTAGGGTTGAATTTTTGACTTTGCCGCATCGCTAACGGCTTAATTATATTCCTACGGTAGTCAATAGTTTGGACTGCGGAGCGTCATAGAATTGTCCTCCATTCGTTCCGGCTCTATTGCAAATTGGACTGCATTATTATTATTATTTATTTTGCCCTTAGAACTGCATTCCAGATGGACTTAATGATAGCGAAAATCAACGTTAACGAAAATCAACGTAGACATAAAATTAAAGAAATTGAAATGAAGCGGATAAATGTAAAACATTACGTGATGATCAGTATTCCATTTCCAGGATACAAAAACGAGCGTATATAGAGGATAGGCCCGCGATAAAAACAATTGCGTCTGGACGACCGAGGATTCCGAATAAGAAGTATACGCAAAAGTGCCAAATTATTATGATGGCCTTAATTAATAACATCGGTGGTCGCGCGTCTGGCGCAGGGTACCAGGACTTTGTGCCGAGTCGCACGAACCGCAGCAAGGAGAACCGGGGCTACGAGCTGCACGCGGACGTGATGGACCGCGCGGCGCGCTGGGTCGCGCGACAGCAGGGCGTGCGCTTCACTAACATGCAGTCTGTCAGCCTCAAAATCAAAAAGGGTGAGGGTCGTTTCATCGTCGACTTCTGTTAGCGACTGAATGTGACGCTTTTTTGTAAAGAAAATTTCCGTATGGAAAGTACTTATTTATGCCGGTGAACTTCAGACCAGCTTCTTCTGAAGACAACTCCTCATGTTGTCCATCCCTCAAAATCAGACGCCATGGAGTCGTATCTTTTGACGGTCGGGCTTGCTTGGCCAAGCTATACCCGATACCGTACTTTTTCGCTTTAATTTAATCATGATTTAGAGCAATATTTTTTATTTAAATACATTATAATACAATAGAGTTAATTAAATTTTTTCGACTTATATTGCATTTTTTTAAGTATCTTAAATTGAGTTTTTATTGTATTGATTTGATTGAATTTAGCATTTGAAACATCCGTTTCAGTTTTAATTTAATGGTGTTGTCATTATTTAGATTTAGTTTACTTTTCCTCGCGCGCAGTGTCCGATCACTCGTTTGAGGAGCGCTGCACGTTCACGGAGCACGGCCGTCGCGTCACCAACTTTCTCTCCGTCACGCGCGCCTACTTTGTCATCGAGCAGCCGGGGCCCGTCGCCCCCCCGGGGGGCGGAGCCAGGGGCCCGGAGCTCCCCTCGACGCGCCTCACATACAGGACGTTCAGTCCGGCGCAGACGGGCGTTGCCACGGCGAGCGTTCCCCCCAAGTATGAAGACGCGCGGAACGTACTGGAACGCGTCAACCACTGGCTCGGGCTCACTGGTGGGTTTTATGCAAAGGGTAGTGTACGCCTGTTCCTTCTTTTTGCTACCATTTTCTATACCCGTAATGGTACATTTGAGATTTACAGTTGAGTCTTTCCGCGAAACTCGATTTTAACACTTGATGCTGTGCCTGTATATTTCAAATTAATTTGTTTTACAATTTGTTAAAAAACCTTATTGTTGTATATGATGCCTACTAAAAACTTAACCATGCTCATTTACCCCTGCAGGCCGGGGAACAAAGAATTGGCTTGCAGCCCAGTGCTTCCCGGGCGAGTCGTAAAAGGCGACTAAGAAGGGTGGAGCGGTTCTGTAGCGGCTCTCTTGCACAGAACCAGACTGTAATGGTCTCTGTTACTGCACACGATCCTTAAACTACAACCCCACCCACCCATCTTATGAAATGCTCCTTCACTCATGCAGAGCATGCATTCACTCATGCATATCCATGTGTGTGCGTTTAGGTGCGACGCTCTTTTCTATGGAGACTGTTCCGGTTCGTCTGACCACCGGTAGCGCCCAGTCCCTCGGCCCAGAGGCCACTTTCCTTCCCAGTCAGGACGGGGGCTCTCCGGGGGGGCGATTCCTCTACCACATCAGGTAATCCTAATCCTTCTACCACTTTGTTCTTTTTTCTCTCTCCTGTAATCAGAAGAGCTTTGCCTGTGTTCCAAGTTACAAGGTGAGATTTAATGATTGGCGATTTCATCTAGACGTTATATAAGGACATTTTTCCATCAGACCACCCGTGCAAGTCAGGAAACTAAGAATTGATCATTGATTTGCAGTCCATAGCTCCTCGGGCTAGTCATTAAAGGCGACTAAAGAAGGGGAAGCAGTTGTTTGCTTGGCTTCTTCCTCCCCTGTTCCAGTCATGATCATAGAACTAGTAATTGAACTTCTAAGAACGAAGGATCAAAATTTGCCAAATGGGCTTACTCCAAGTAGGAAAAATTGTAGCCAACTAACTGCCTCTTTTGTCATCTAATCCGTTAATATCAATGTTTTCACACAGGTTTTGGACGTTTGCGTCCTGCTTTGAACTTGCTGGAACTGGGTTTTATGGCCGGATGCTCTTCCCGACGCCGATCTGCCCAAAAAAATAATTTTGGATGATTTTGGCAATCGACAGATCAGGCCCTGCTATTAATACAGTGACAAATGCTAGAATAACGATGCGATCCATTGTTGTTTGTTACAGGATATATCTAACAGGGGACTATGTGGAGCCTCCACAGGCTGCTAGCCTTGTCGTACCACAGACAACCTACGTATACAGCAACTAGTGTGACTAGATGAGCAGCTAGCGTGGCTAAATGCAGAACTGCGTGTGGGATTGCGCGAAAGTACGCGCAACTTGCGTGAATTTAACGGCTCGATGCGTAACGGGCAATTGAAGGGTTTAGTGTACGTTTCAGTCAAGTGGAGTATTGTGGTTAACCCCTGAAATCTGTGTATGGTTAAAGGCTTGCAATTTTAGTACTACGTAACGTAAAACAAATCAGTGGCTATCGGATAAAGATGAAGAAAAGTTGAAAGAAATGGAAAGAGTCAAAGAAAGTTTTTCACTCGCGCTGCACGTTTCAGATGAATACAGTAAGCTTATGCATTACTTCCAAGTCTTTAATAATAATATAATAGTAATAAAAATGTTGCGTTTAATGTCCGTTTCGGCGTCCGCATTGTTTAATTTGATTCAATTTGCGCAGTTTAAGTGAGTTCAACTCCGCTTGTGTTTTTGTCACTTGCATATTGCATATGGTTCATGCGCTAAGCCCTTCAATTGTAAAATTGTTGATATCAATATGATAACTGGCCTACTATTGGCCGTTGTGTACGCAGATAAGGTCGAGACTTTGCAAAGTATAGTATGGAAATAGCTGTTCCTGTATTTCTTGCTATTTATTTCAGTCTAGTAGAGATGCAGCCTGATGTTGGTTTAGAATCAGTTTAGGCACTGTGTTGATAGCCAGTATTCTCATTGCGATGGCCTGCAGATCTATTCAATGAACAAGTTCTGGCATGTTTTACAGTATGTCAAAGAAGGCCCACGCTATGTAGGACGATGATGCAAAGCATCGACATGTTTTTAAGACGTTTGGTATGTTAATTTGTGTTGCGTACTCGATCTTTACTTTCCTGAACGCTGCGTATTGCTGCGTGTGAACTCGATTGCGCCATTTTCCAACGTGCGCTCGTTGCAAGCTTGTTTTTTAGGGGCTGTTGAATGTTGAATTTACAAATTAGACTGCGTCTTTCGATGGGTTACTTTTTTTTGTATAGCACCGCGCATTCTTAGCATAATTGTAAGCAATGTTTTGTGACGTTGTGCAATGCATTATATGTGAGTTTGAGAGATAAGAAGCTGCTATATCTGGCGTCAAAAACAGACGCATGAACAACCAACCAATGATGTTTAGAGCAACTACTGATTGGCTTGCTTCGATCACTTAGCTCTGGATTTGAGGCGGAGTCAGCATAGGTTTTTTTGTAAGCCAGTGAATTTATAAAGTATAAATTTCTGCGTTTTATTTTGCTTTTTTATATTTTATGGATCTTCCGCGCGTACGGGTCGGCTTTCATTTTTATCCGCGCGCCAAGTTGCCGTTGTCCCAAACCTTATAATCGGATCCTTGAAGATCGAGCGAATATTGCTTTTTGTTTATCATTACGCGCCTAGTTGTGTTTTAGTAGACTGCATTTTTCTATTGACCCGCTTTGACAGATTTTCTGTCGGAGATGAAGTGCCAGAGATGCATTTCAATTCGGATTGCTTGTATCATTTTGCGCTGTATTTTATCTGAAGCAGGCTTTACATACCTATTGCTAGTATGTTAAAAAAAATTGTAGCGATTTATGACATAATTTCGGTTATTGCGAATTGATTTTAAATTTTTTGCACTATTTGTTAGTAAAATTTATTTGCGCCCTTTATCGGGTGCCCAGATAACCGATCGCGCTAGATAATTAACGCCTTGCTCAAAGGTAGTCCTTTACCGCTAGTTTGTTTGCAAGTCCCGCATCTAGCCAGCATGACATCTTTGATAGTATGACTATTTGCTTTACTCTCTGAATCTGTAGGTTTAGCTGACTAGTCATCGCATGGACTTACTATATACAGTAGTATTTAATGTGCGTTTTGTAGATACACTTGCTATCAGTTTTTGCACGTTGCACCAGTGTCCGTGTATTTCAACACAGATACTCTTATGAACGCTTTTTAGGTGTAGGCGTGCATCATTCCTCCATTGACTTTGTGATGTCACTGACGATACTTGTGCACGCCCTTGGCCTCGCCCGCAATCCAATAATCCAGAAAGGAATTCAACATGTCTGAATTACTGTAAAACATGAAATTTTCATGTGCATGCAGTTTTTGCGAATTCGTGATACTTAATTTTTCTATTTTTCACAATGTAATTTTTTAGATTTTGCCTTTCAGAAATTTTCTGCACTTATTTTTCATGTTGTTGTGGGACTGCCCATTATAGATAATATTATAATATTATAAATGCTTCTGCAGCTTTTTTTGCAAATGTAATTTTTGCGAGTTTGACTGCTTTGCAAAAAATTGCCAAATTTACGTACCTTAGAAAATGTCATGTTTTGCAGTATTAGAGACGGAACCTGGTGGTCAGAAAAACAATGATTTATTAGCGTTCGCATCAACGCTTGTATCGAATTGTATATTATCGTTCGTATTTGGCTGTTACGTGATTGTGTTGCTGGAAGTTTTTGTCAATTTAGTACAACTGTTGACATGTTATCAGTTCCTCTAGCAGCTGAATTTGCAGGGAGGCAAGATTCTTACAGCAATCAGCGCCTATTGTGTTTTTAACAGTTGAAGGGCTTAGTGGATATACCTCGCAACTCCACGTTATATTGTTTATGCTTATATCTTGCTTAAACTGCTATTTCGATGCTTCATTACGCGTTACAAATTTGGTAGCAATCAGTGATACCATTGGACCAAAAGAAAATATTCTTAGATTCTGGGTATATAGTTTTTGTTTTTTTACTAAAATATCCCAAGCTCTCCTTCTAAAATGTGTTATTTTGACTAAAAATATCCCAAGATATCCGGGGATTATGTTAAAAATGTCCAACCACGCTAACTGAAATATGCATGGCATCAGTGGTAGCAATCGAATAAGTAATTAAATGGCTTGTCAGTGAAAGAAGTCAGATGGCTAGAGTATAGCTTAGACAAGCCTTCTAAATCTTTAAATGAGTTTTTTGCTGATAAGTTTCAGCTTTTAGCACTTGCACACTAAGCCCTTCAATGCGAACTTTTATACCCTTCAGTGTAGCCTCACGTATAACCCATATAAACTGTGACTTCCAGTGTACATTTCCTGTTCGCAAAGTTTGTATGGGTGTATTCTATAGAAAAGATAAGGATTGTCCGAATTAAAACCTCTACATGTGTTGATGTTCAATAGTGTTTTTTTTAACTAAGCGCTTTGTGGTATTCCCTACTAATTTTTTTAATGAAAACTATTTATGTTGTGGTGGAGTGATAAGAACCAGCGTGAATGTGATTAATTAATTTTATAAGATGGCTATCTGTATCGATTATCATTAAGATGATAGTTGGAAATTGAAGCAATAACTTTTTTTCTTTTTTTCAAATCGTGAATGTAAAATAATAAGGCAACGCCGTGTGTTGCAACTTCACAATGTGTTGCAAAAGTTTCATCACTTAAAGTTTGCTCGCAGGCTCATCAATGAATTTGTCCGTAGACAATAGAAATATACTTTAAAGGCATCTGTAGGAGTAGTTGACCTGTGCACTACCACGCCCACGGCTTTTTATCGCAAAAGTACAGTTACTCATCCGCGCGAGAAAATATAATTTGTAAAAATTATGATCACCACCCCATTCGGGTATACAAGTTCTGGTTAGGGCTAAATTAGGATTATGGATAGATCATGGTTAGGGTTTGATTAGACATTGTCAATGGTCCACAGGCGTCCACAACTCGTCGTCTAGTGCTCGTCGCAGTGCTATCCTATCTAGTTACTATGTCTCCTGCTTGTTCTCCGGTTAAAGAGTTCGGTTCTAGACAGTGCTGATCCAATTTATTCTGATTTAAAAATTAAATGCCATAATATAAAATAATATAAATAGTGATTATTTGCTCAGAAATTCGTTTAAACCTATTTTATGGTGTCCGAATCGAAGTGTTGTGTGATCAGTGATCTAAATATTTCTAAAAATTCATTTCAGCTGTTGCCAGGTAATTTTTACATTAGGCCTATTGGTTCACTGCATTCTTCGTAATACTGTTATTATAAATGTATTATATGTTTTTGAGAAGGCCTATCAGTTCTCGATTTCTCCTCGTGGGATCAGGGCGCGTGAGCCTATGTGTCCGTGGACACAGTGGGGTATCGGTTAAACGCAAAATGCGAAACGGCGAAAATCAACATCGGGTTAAACGCGAGAAGTAGGCTGCGAAATATTCATCTTTACCGCTTATGGGACACGTTTGAGCCGTAACCGCTGCGAGCCGGCAATCAAGACACTGGTGCTTAACGCCTGTGTCTTGATTGCCGGCTCGCAGCTTTTGTAAGCTGCATTAATTACGACCTGCCTGCGCTTTGATGACAGATGCTGGAGCCCTGTAGAGCAGACACATCGCAGACGCATCTTTTACGACCTGTCAGTTTACACACGCAATGTAGGCAGTTTTTCGTGCTTTTATCCATCGTTTCTAATGTGCATTGCACGATCCGATTTTCACATTTTACCCAGTGTAGATTTTCGAAATTTTGCGTTTTATTGATTTCTTTTACCTTAGGTACGTAGTATTACACATTTGTGGGTTGATTCTTCCCCTTGGAAGCAAGCGGCAACATCTACTAAAACTGACGCAATTCGCAATGACGAAATTCTACATAGGATTGATTTTAGTTCCTTCAGTTTCTATAAATTGCGTTTCGATACATTGTTCACTTTAGAATTTTGACTGTGGTAAAGCTGACTGTAGTAGCTGAAGAATATAAAATAAGTGATATGCGGTACCGGTACGTGATAGGGCTAAAAATTGTGATGGTGCTTTCATTATATGCGCAATGAATTTTGTTCAGATTAGTCTCATCATATACGTTTAATAAGATATTTTAGAGCTCTGCCAAGATTCTCTGTAAATGATTCACACTTGAGGCTTAGCCAAGAACCCCGTTAGCGATCATTGGCAGTTTCGTCAAATACCACTTGCTTAAACTTGTGACTTAAAATTATTATTGTTATTAATTACACTAATGAAAAATGCTAAATCGTATGCTGATGGCTAGAATTTGTGATCATCTTGAATATCGTGACATTCCTTAGTTTGGCAAAATTGTTGCATCTTGAATATCGTGACATTCCTTAGCTTGGCAAAATTGTTGATGACTTTCGTGAACTCGTAACTACGGCATTTATTGTTCGTGTAGGTTAGTTAGTTAGTTCATATACGGTTAGTATATTTTACTGGGGTTCTATTCACATTGTAAAATTAGTGTTATATTGCATTTGTTGTTTTTTGTTAATTACGTTGTGTCATAATATGGGCTTATGAGCCTTTTGTAATATAACTGTTCAATATTTGTGAAAGTGAATTTTGTATTTGAAACTAAAAGATGCTTGTACGGCATTGTACCATTAAAACGGGGAACATAAAAACTGGATATTGCTCTGAGTATCAGTACTCATTTGTTAATTTTAGGTGATATTATTATTCAAAACTATGCTGATGGTTGTGCGGAAAGGAAATTATTAGATTTTGGTAGATTGATAGCATTTACCGCCGGTTGCTCGACCTCGATTTGAAGT
>JAQIWG010005095.1:0-15019 GCA_034695025.1 Chamaedrilus cognettii | reverse complement strand
CAGGACAAGGCGGGGAAGGGAGAAGCGCATCGATCGGACGCGGCGCCGGGACGGGTGGATGTGCGCCTGCTCGCTCGCTCTTCAGTCTCGTTGCGCCGTCCTGTCCCACGCCCCGCGATCCCACATCCTGTCGCAGGCCCCGTGCAGCCCTATCTTGTCGCATGCCTCGTCCGGCATTGTCCTGTCTAAGGCCCGGCACTGTCCCACCACTAGGACAGTGCTGGCCGAAACCGGAACAGGACAATGCTGGCGCGGCATCAGCCGTTCTCAAGCCTGGCGCGGCACCATCCGTTCTCAGGCCCGACGCGGCACCGTCCTGTCACGGCTTCCCGCGGTGCTGTCTCGAGCTCTCGCGTGCTCTCAGACCTAGGGCCATGCCCCGGGTCAAACGTACGCGTGGGGTAATCCGCTTTCGTTATGTCCTCGTTATATGTATTTGTTTTATGCGTCCGGGCGCACCATCAGGCCATAGTGTGGAGCAATGACACAACAGTGAAGCCAAGCATCCAATCTCCAGAACATTATCGATGGAAATTAGAGGGCGATCGTTGGATGCCTATAGTGACACAACAGTTCCCAGCACCGTTCGCTCTCTGTGTTGCACTTCATAAATTGGCACCGCGGCTAAAGCAAAATGCCGAACAGCCATGTGCAGCTGCTTGAAAGCTGCAATGAAGTGTTCTGACAGATGTGGGTGATGCACCATTAACGAAGCATGTGACAACATAGAAATGGGGACAGTAAACAGCGATCGAGTCGAACAGGTGGATGAGCAGCAGGACGACGACTATGGAGACTATGATGACAGCAATGAGAATAAACGGTACACAGCAGAATAGCATAATGATATGATGATGAGATCGATGTGATTTTGATGACAATTAGTGACATTAATTTTTGAAATGGATTTTTACTTAGAAATGAGATTATTGCGGACCGTGCTTCTTGACGGATTCAATATTCAATTTGTATTAGACTCAAGTGATCTATTATATAATTATTATTAGGAGCATAGAATAATCATAAAATACAGCAAAATAGCAATGTATCTGCTATTGTGACAGTTTCCACAACATATCTCGTTTACAGTTGTCTGAATATTCGTGACAGTGATGCTTATACATGTAGGCTGCTTAGAGCGGAATCATTGTCGCCAGGATTAATGATTGATTGATATATGTTATTGATATTGCTATTGATATTGTTATTAATGTTATTTACGACACGATCATTAATCCTATCGACAATGATTCCGCTCTAAGCAGCCTACATGTATAAGCATCACTGTCATAAATATTCAGACAATTATAAACGAGATATGTTGTGAAAACTGACGCTGCTGATAGATTGCTATTTTGCTGTATTTTATGATTATTCTGTGCTCTTAATAATAATTATATACTATATATATTTGCATAATAATAATACACCGTGTTCCGATAAAAATGATAACACTTTAAACTTGGCACAACTCTGTCAAAAATCGTCAGATTGGCCTGAAATTTTACACACAATAACTGCAGTCATATCTACACCAACCTGGGAATTTGTGGAGAAATACGAGTAATTTTGACAAAACTACGGCTGTTTTTAGAAAAGCATCGAAAAAAAAAGTTTCCAACATTAGTTGCCGCGTAGTGTGTGCCTACTGACAAGTTACAAACAAGCAGACCATAAATTTAGTGACAGCTGATGTTCATGGTGTCCTCCTTGTTTGCATCCACATGACAGAAGACGTAATTCTATCCGCGTGACTCTCAGATATGGAGTGCAGAGTCTACACCTTCACTAGAGGAGCGTGTTTATCATATTGACCTGCGTGACGTTGATCACCTAACGACTCGATCGTCTGTTTGAAAAGTGATAGCTGTTTGAGCACACAATCATAGATCAAGCAGTCAAATAGTGGGGTCCCCGTGTTCTGTCATGTGTAAGCAAACTAGGAGGACACCATGAACATCAGCTGTGACTAAATTTCTGGACTGCTTGTTTGTAGCTTGACAGTAGGCACACAATGAACAGCAACTGATGTTGGAAACTATTTTTTTCGGTTCTATTTTTAAAACGGCCATAATTTTGTCAAAATTACTCGAATTTCTCTACAAATTTTCAGGTTGGTGTATCTCTACAAAATTCCAGATATGGCTGCAGTTGCTGTGTGTAAAATTTCAGACAAATCTGATAACTTTTGATCGCATTATGACAAGTTTAAGGTGTTATCATTGTTGATTAATTACTCCAGCAGCTGATGTTTCGTTAATTTTTCTGACTGTTGGTTTTGACTGTTGGCCAACGCGAGCGTTAGCACGGTTTTGTCGGGAATGAACATAGCATAGTAAAAATGATAGTAAGAAACAACTAATAAAAAAATAGTGCATAGAATTACAGGCTTGTAAAAGGGGTTTAACGAGTAAATGTCTTTCCAGGGTTAGCTGGACCTTTTATATGCCTCTCCGACATTGAGGGTCGGCTGCGCATCACTAAATATGGCAGCCGAGTCACTCAGGATGTTGCCGGATGTCCGCGTCGCTCATCGTCTTCAAACGACCAGTGTCCTGCGCCATCTGCGTTGCAGGTTTAAACCTGCTTATAGCCGATGCAGGTTTAAACCTGCTTAAACCCGATGCTTAAAGTCATAAACGTCTGCCTCGTTTACCCGCGCCCATCGTCGCAGAACTTTCTCAACGCTGCCTCCACCTGTGCATCTGTTGAAGAAGAAGTGGTTTGCGCCGAGCCGCAACTCTTCTCTCGGCCTTCGTTGATGTGCGTCTGCTGGCCTGGGAGAACCAGGACGAGAGCCATCAGCGTCAGCTGCAGTGATCGGCCGCCAAGAACCGCAAGTTTTCTGCTCATGGTACCCTTAAGTGCCTACCACCTCGCACAGCCCTCTTCCGCCATCCCTGCCGAGTTTGGTTCTGCCGGATCCGCCGTTGGGGACTTGTTTCACCGCCCATGTTGGCCACATTTTTCAGGGTTTTCGCTAAACCTGTCCACGTGTGGAAGCGAGCAAGGTGATACTTCAGCCAGAGTCTTCTTCACTGATGGCGTAGCCTTAGCGAGCAGTCCCCTAATTTAGTGTTCACCCCCACCGCGGTGAGGTATGAGTTGGACTTTGGGGGGGTCTTCTTCATACCATATGTTTTTTGCTGTAATATTTTATTTAGCAAGTACAATTGCAACTCTTTCTCAGTGTTCGGAATCATTCCTTAATCGTCCGAAAAATAGAATATCTCTCAGCTGATAGCCTCCCACTTTCACAATTTCACCTACACTCTCCATTGCTTCTTCCATTATCTCCTATTATACAGCGGAGATAACAAACATCCTTGTCTCACTCCTCTCTCTATTATTCCTGGCTCTGAGTACTCGTTATATACCTTCACAATGACTTCTTGATTCAGATACAACTCTCCCACCATTCTGCGTTCCCTCCAGTCGACTTCTATCCCTTGCAAATTGTTCATCATTCTCACCCAGTTTACTCTATCAAATGCTTTTGAAACCTATAAAGCAAACATATACATCAATACCAAATGCAAAGCTCCTTCATTGATCCCATTCATTACCCCAAGCGCCTCCTTCGTTAACATTCCGTTCCTGAAGCCAAACTGTGTTCTACTTCTAGCATACCTTGTATTTCCTTCAATTATTTTTGTGATTATTCGCAGCACAATCTTAGAAGCATGCGGAATGGAATTATGCCGATCGTTGTAAAGTTGCTACATTTTATTGGCATTTGCCTTTTTGGTAACGGTATCATTATGATTTTTGAAAATTCTTCTGGCCATGCACCGTTTACGTACATGTCCTTATACACAAGGCTACGAACTCTTTCATAGCCTCCTGTCCAAGACTTTTCAAAAATTCTCCAGGCACAGCATTGACCCCTTGATCCTCCCTTGATTCAAACACAGTTTTTGTCCTTGCGAATTGCCTAGTTTTCTCAAAATTAGACTACTGTAGTTAACTTTATTTTGGTCTTCCAGCTACTTCTCTTGATAGTCTTCAAAAAGTTCACAATGCCTTAAGCACATATCGTACCTTCCATGATGGGGAACGTCTGTTTCGTCTCAGTATTGAGATTTCAATTTTTATTTTAGACGTCACCACCATATCATTCCTGCAATTAAAAAGTTACACTGAATCCTTATTCAGCAGTGCATCCAATTCAAATTGCTTCAATCACCTATTATAAAACTCTTCACAGTCATCAATCTTTGTACGTATTCGAACTTCTAACCCCCTATACCCCAACGAGAAACCTGAGATCCGCTGACAAGCAACTGCTCACAATTCTTGACATCCGTTTAGCTAATGGCCGTCGCTCTCTGAGCTTCGTTGCACCTTACATTAGGAACTCCCTTCCTCTCTCACTGCGTTCTTGTCCTACATTGACCCTGTTCCTTTCTGGTTCGAAAACGCATTTTTTCTCACCCTAAATTAATTTTTTCCCTGACGGACACACATAAAAATCTGATCCTGCTATCCGACACCCTTCCTCCTATCCCTTCGTCTTGGGTTTTCATTAATCGGTTGATCATTGATGGATGCCCACGGCGAAAGGAGGTCGCCGATGACGTCACTAGATGCCGAAACGCGCTCTAAGCCCATTATTATTATTATTATTATTATTATTATTATTATTATTATCATTACCCCTTCAGCTTGATTGTTTTTCATTTCCATTACTGTTGCTAATAGTTCACTTTCCAGTAACACTGATCCTAGATTGTCCTGTTCAGTCTCATCTTCTCTTACCAGTTGTGGAGCCTCTTGCACTGGCTTTACATCCTTATCATACAGTTCTTTCATATTTTGTTTAATCTTTGTATGATTTTATTAGATTCATCCGCTTACCAATTGAACACATTTTTGAAGACTTATCGTCTTCAATCAATTGCGTTCATTGATAGATTGCGTCTTTAGTTAATTGTTTTGCAGGGGCTGCTTCATCAGCCAACATCCTCATTAAGAGTATCGTCATCTGCAGCACCAGCATGTTATGTACCAAGGCACCAACATAAATAATAATAAGTACACATATCAACACAGCGGACGTTCAGAATATATAGCTCATAGCACAACTTCAACAATGTTAGTAACTATGATCAATGCCTGTAGCGATGTGATGTCAATGATCAGTGCTAAGGTATGAACTCTTTGTCTGAAGCAAATAATAGAATATATCTGGATTTAATAGCCAACTGTTTGACAGCTAAACATAAGACACAAGATTTTTCTAATTTCGGCAGCTCGGATTACAACTCGGACTACGTCCATAGAAACAAACCTGCCTGCGACAGTTGTACAAAATAAGCTTTTGTGTAGAAAGATACTGCATTACGCGATGTCGCCTTTTCTCTTTGCAGTGAAGGTCAACGTGGACAACATTTCAAATCGGCTGCATTCACTAAAGATTGACTGTTATATTAATTTTTTAAACGTCAATTCTCTGATGTATGCTGATGATCTGATGTTACCCTATCTAGAAAAGATATACAAGTAGATATATAAGGTAGACAGTTGCTTCACAGAATTAACAAAACTTGACACGAAACTAACCTCCTTTTCTGACGTCTATTATGTTAATGTCCTTCTTTTCACACAGGTTAGACGTTTTGTGCCCTCATGAGGACTGGTGGAGCTGGGTTTTAATGGACAGATGCCCTTCCTGACGCCAACTAAATAAATAATTATCTGGCACAGGGTTAGCAGCTAGCGCACTTGTGTGTTTAACAGCCTTGCTGAAGGGCCTGTAAAGTGTGGTTTCGTAGCTGGCGACGCCGGGACTCGAATCCAGGTCTTCTGGACTCGAAGTCGAACGCCTTAGACACTACACCACAACGCCTCCCTGAAATCAATGAAAACCATCTTTTTAAAATCTGGCTGCATGAGAGTCGGTACGAGCTACACTGTTAAAGTGTGTTATTATGATTGAGAACTCAGCTATTCCTTGGTGTCAACACGTAACCTACTTGGGCATTGTGTTTGTTTTAGGCAAAACCTTCGTGTACGACTTTTATGTTAGGAAAGCAAAATACTTCGGTGCCATAAATGGTGTGCTAGGCAAGATTGGAACTGCGGATGACGTTAACGTAGTGTTACACCAAATGTTAAGTTTTCAACTCACGTCGGGGACCACCCGGCCCCACCCAGCTAATAAGGTTCAGTTTAATTTACTATTGTGGACCTGCGCTCGCCATCTGATTTTTAAATGAATCAGAGATTCTTTTTCAGAGTGATATTTTGACAAAGTCAGCACTCTAATAGTAAGATATAATTAGTAGAAATAACATACTTGCATATAGTACAGCGACAGTAAAAAATACACATATATCCGAAGGTAACGATTAAGTGAATTTAACAGCAGCAGTGTAGTTTAAAATACACTAATACACAAGTCGGCAGTTTTAGTCACTGCAGACAAAAGTCACCGTCCCAATCAACAAACCCTTCTACCTAGTCGGCAGACAATTGAAAAAGCAAAATAGTTCTGCTCCCCTATATTGAAGTTTTTGATTTTGCTATGACCAGCTCGAAACTTGACGCTGCCAGGAAAACCAGGAGCTGCCGGGTCTATCCAATATATCGCTAAGTAAAAGGGCCTATACTGGTTAGTATATGAAAGTAGTAACAATAATACTAAACGCTAGCGAAGTTGAATATCAATATCCTAGATGGATATCCTAGGACCCTCAGTAAACAACCTGTTTTCCCCGGCGTCACAAATCAACTGGCCACGAGCTTAGCACTACAGGCGCCTACATGGCCTATCCAGTCACAGTATACCCATTGAACTGTGACGGCCTAAATACATGCATTCAGCCATTTCAGAGAATTCTTCTTTAGTTTAATATTCTTAAGAATATTAAGAAGCCAAACTTGGTTGCGGCAATGCAGTACTGATGGCGCATGCAATACTTGTTGATTATGGACTTTAAGGGACCCTTCAGGACCTTAAACCATAATTTTAAACTGAGTACTTTAAACCAGGACGGTGTAGCGCAGTGTCCATGGCACTTTGGGTATTTGCCCTTTACGATGGAAAGGGATCTGTCCGAAAGACAGCCATGCACAGTCAGAAAGGTTCAGTATTAGTCGGGGCTGACTCCGGACCGTCGACAAATGAAAAGGGGCACAGCGCTAGGGCTGGCCCAGGACCTGCACTGTCTGGCGACCACGGGCACTGCACTGGGGCTGACCCCCGACCAGTGAAAGTTAGTGACCAGGGGCGTGGATGGATGAAGAAAAGGAAGCGAGGTGTGCCAGTTAGAACAGGAACCGTGAATGTTGGAAGTACGACAGGGAGGTAGGCGGAGGTGGTGGACATACTGGTAAGGATAAGGGTGGAGGTATGCTGCGTGCAAGAGGCAAGGTGGATGGGCAGTGGTACGAGGTTAATAACAGGCCGAAATGAAAAGTACAAGTTCTATTGATAAGGAGAGAGTGGATGGTGTTGGAGTGTTAGTGGCGGAGAGGAAAATGGAGCAGGTTGTTGAGGTGGACAGGTATAGTGAAAGACTAAAGAGGATAAAGATCGTACTGGGAAAGAGAACAGTAAATGTAATACCAGCATATGCATCGCAGAGTAGCCGTAGTCAAGCGGAAGAGGATAGCTTCTGGGAGTGCATGTAGGTTGTATAGAAAGTATAGGTAGTGTACACCCATACATATATTTTCAATCGATACACTTTCAGTCTATATATATTTTCAATCTATATTTTAATGAGTACGATATCTCCTTAATTACGCCACGGGCAGCATTTCTTCACGAGTATTTTATTCTATCACCTACTTTTTTACTCTTATTGGATAGGATTGACCTATTGCGTTCTGGACCGTGTTTGATTTGACTTGTGCAATCATTTTATACAATTTTTTTTTTAAGTTTATGATTCAACCGTCCTTTGCATACTGATATCTTACCGTTTACATTATCCACTTACAAGACTTGATTGGATTCAACTGGGGCACACTCGGTTCGGTGCTAGCGCATTACTTCTATAAACACACTTCCGCTCCCACCAAGCTCCAATTTGCTAAATTGACCATTTACCTAAATTGCCTCTATCACGTCTCGACTTGTTAGTCTATAGTCTTGACCCTCCGTACCCCTCTCTCAGGCTGATGTCTATTCTATTTTTCAGCAGTGGCCTGTGATTGTGTTTGATACTTGCTATACTCAGCCTGTTGTTCGTCGCATAGTGTCGTTCTACAGTTAGCTGGACCATGACTTCCTAGCTGACTGTGGAATATTCTAGAAGTCTGGGTAGCGTTACCGCCCCCCAGACTGAGTGTATAAACTCCTTGCGCCCACTACACAAGGCTTGAACAACGAGGAGGAGATCGTCGATCGTCATAAAGTTTAAGTAAATTGCTCTGAAGTAACTTAGGCTGCAACTTGTTCCTCGACGACGAGGTCCCCTTCCCAGTGTTCAAGTCAGGCGAGCTTGTTGGTCTCTGCATGCATGTATTCTACCTGCTTTGTGTCATCCTGTATCTTGCGAGTCTATGGTTTTGATTGTTCTACTCTGAACATTGTTTGAGTCTGAGCATTTCAAATTAACTTTGTTATTACTGGTTGCATACTTGTGTATTAAATTACTTATTTGCTATCTTACAGTCTGTGTCCTATAGCAGTAGCAAATCATGATAACAGTCCCCGACTAAAAAGAATTGTACAGGTGAATTAAGTACCAATCTTTCAAGTCAGTTAAGATTAGGGAGGGTTTATCTGCAACCTCCCTCGCTAAGCTTAATACAGAATTTATCTGCAACCTCCCTCGCTAAGCTTAATAACCCTGACAGCCTCATTTACAAATGATCAATTTACACCAAGTTGGTGGGACCGACGGTCAAAGGTCGATCGGACTGGTGTACAACCTCATCATACATAGTAAGTGACTAATCGTATCTAAGAGCAGCTTCACAGATCACAACACATTGAAACAATTGTGAATTAAACGAATCATTCTATGTGAAAGAAATATTGACAAAATATCGGAAATTTTGAGAAAGATGATCTGCAGTCCTCACAAGGGTGCACACGTCTCAACCTGTTTGAAACCATGGACATTAACAGAATAGACCAAAAAAAGGTAGTTAGTGGTACTCCGCTATTTGTGTGTTGGCCGCAAATGACCTACCACTGCGTAAGCGAGAAATGCGGCCACAAAATGACCGCCGAGTGCTAAGTATGGAGTGCTAGGCCAAAGAGCTACGTGAAAGAAGTACTACTGTATAGTCATTCAGAGAGGAATACCATAGCAGTCTGAATACACACTACACTGCAATATAACATATAAAATTTTTTCCAAGCCATAGATTCCCAAAACAATTATGGCCCAAAATTTTTAAAATCTGAGAACATAAAGGTAGTAAACAACTAAATCTATAAAATAATAACCGGAGCCTACAATATATTCTAAACCCTAAGCTTTAGCCGAACACAAACTTTATTAACATATTGGCATAAACATTAGCGCATTAACCCTAAAGGAAGACAGACACGGAACCTCATCAGAAACACAGCTTCCTAAGAACAAATACACCGGAGTACAAATTTTAAAACTTTGGACACATCGTAACATATCTGTATGCAGCACACAGGCCCTGACCGTCTACACCCCTGTCGGGGGGGCTGCTTCAACGCCCATACACCCCGCTGCGCTGAGGCCGGCGCTGGATGTGGAAGCTTGGGTCAAGCCAGGGAATGGACTCCATCCCGCTGCCCCTGAGGGGGGAGAGGACTCCGCCTGGACAGAGGCAGGGGACGAGTCTGCCTGAGAAACACTGGAGGAGTGGGGAGTACGGAGGCAAGCAAGGGAGGAACTGGGCGAGCTGGGGGGTCCATGCTGGGCAGGGCTAAGGGATGGGGAGTGTGTGCCCTGGCAGGAAGGGGTCCCAGAGATAGTTACTACAGGGGTCAGGCTGCAACTGGGCGTCGGGGGGTTGGATAACCGTGCTGCAGTAGCAGCAGTGCTAAGTGCTGCAGCAGTGTTCAGCGCAGCAACAGTGCTTAGCGCAGCAGCAGCGTTGAGCGCATCAGCAGAGCTACGCGCTGCAGCAGCGGTGCTGAGCGCAGCACCAGCAGCAGGGTGTGCAGAGACGGATGGAGAGGGCCCAAGGCTAGCGAGGGAGGACCCAGCCGGCCCAGCCCCCACGTGCGGGCCAGGGGAGCCCAGCTCCACTCCAGTGAGCAGACTTCCTCCCCCGCCACTGAGGCAGGGGGAGCCGAGAGGACTGACGTGAGAGCACTCGGCAAGGAAGCGTCGGCGCAGGGCCTGCGGGGTCGACTGCACCGCTGGCGTGGGGGGCGCAGGGAAGCCCACGGGGCCAGAAGGGCCCCCCAGCGCTGACATGAGGGGCGAGGGACTGGCACTGGGCGTCGTGCTGCGCGAACCACTCAGCTCACACTGGTCCACGAGCTGAATGAGCTCATTGGCTGTCGGACCTCCAGGCTCTAGCCCATCCACCACTGTACAACAGACATACACAAGACATACACACGCCTCCAGACCCTAGCCTATCCACCACTGCGCAACTGTGTGTGTGACATCCCACACAACTCCAGGCTCTAGCCTGCCTACTGCTGGTACAACTACGCGCATTCCCGTCAGAGCATGTAAAAGTAGATACACACACTCACATGCTCATCTACAGCACAGTAACATAATATACAAACTAGCTTAAAACCATTCATGGTTAAATAACATTTCCATTTCGATTTTCGATCACTCGGTAAGAGAGTGAAGATGACTGTAGCTCAGTCCATTGGCTCATCTACAGCCACAGCCTGAATCACTCATCAAATCAATTCACAACAGCTAATAGCCAACACACACACGCATGCATTTTGTGGCCGCATTCCCCGCTTATCCAGCGGTAGGCTATTTGCAGCCATGAACACCCGCCATCCACTATAACCTAGGTATTCGTTGCATCCTCACGTTTTAATCCCCTGGTTTTCATATCCTTTTCCATCAAGCTTATCCACATCGTTTCCGGTCTTTCTCGACGTCTGATTCCATCTACCTCATAATCCATACATTTTTGTACCCAATCATCCGGTTCTTTTCGCAAAATATGCCCCAGCCATCTCAGTCTGTTTCTTCTTACCACCTCTCCCACGGCCTCCAATCCCATTCTAGCTCTTAGGTCCGCACTATACTTTCTCTCCTTCAAAAACACTCCACTCATTCACCTCACCATTCACTCCAACACCAGCAGTTCCCCTCTCACAGCCCTGTCCAAAGAACTTATACCTTTAGTCTCGACCCTCTATCATTCTCGTGCCACTGTTCCTCCATCTCATCTCCTGCACACAGCACACCTCCACCTTTCTCCTACACAACATCTCCACTACATCATTGAGTGCTGCCCGTTATGCTGCCCACATTCAAGCTTCCCACTCTCAAATCTGTTCTCTTGCTCTCCCTTCCTCTCTCCCCCCTGGCCTGGCCTGCTAAGAGCCAACAAACTGGATAAAACTGGAGGAAGCTATTCAAATAAATTAGGATCATAGGCAACTTTTCTGGCATTGTGAATTACTGTAGACTAAAAGATTGAACTGCAGACGAAGAATTATGTTTAGAGAAAATCTGTAGACAAAGATATAAGTAATTCTTGAATGAAGCAAATTTTGGAGCAAAAGAGTACTTGAAATATAACTGACCAGTTCCTTTAGACGACAACTCGAGGGCAGTTGACAGATCCCAAATCTAGAACGAGCAAAACAAAACTAAATCTGTGTTCCACCACCCTTCGCACATCTCCTACTCAGGGGCGCCAACACGATTTGGCTGTTGGGTGGTGGGGGGCAAAATAAAAGAAATTTTTTCTCAGTAATCTTTTTATTTGTGAGATATAAAATCTAGTTTCACAGCGTTATAGCTGCTGAATGCTGCATGTAAGGTTGCATGTGTGCATGTACGCCTGGTTGCATATGACATTATGCCTTTCTGCAGATAGATTGTTGCATCGGGAATGCATGGTTGCATGTCAGCCTCCTTGACCAGCCTCATGTCTGGTTGCACAACTGCCCGCATGTTTGGTTGCATATGCGTTCGTGCATGGTTGCAATACTGTCTGCATGTATAGCGGAATGCATGTCTTCCTGTATGGTGCCATTACTGCCTGCATGTAAATCTGGTTGCATGTTTTCTCTCTCTTCAGTGCTCTGCCAAGCAGAAGGACTTTGGTGTCCAAACCACCCTCCACCATAGCCAACCTTGCTTTATGATACATAGAGTGCTGCAACATGGTACCTGGACAACATGATACACCTGCGCTTTGAGATAACTGGAGTTCTCCGTGAAACCTGGAGTGTGACTTCTGGAATGGCCTGTGATACCTGAAGTACAATGCATGGAGTGCTCCGTGATACCTGGAGTGCTTCATGATGCCTGGCGTGTGCCATGATAACTGAAGTTCTCCGTGAAACCTAGAGTGTGATACCTAGTGGGGTTGTAATGTAAAGACTGTGTGTAGTATGAAGACTATTACAGTCTGGTTCTGAGTAAGAGGGCCGCCACAGAACCGCTTCCCCTTCCTTAGGCGCCTTCTACGACTCGCCGGGGGAGCTCTGGGTTGCAAGTCTATTCTTTGTTCACCGACTTACTGGGGTAATCGCAATTCATGATGATGTAATACCTGGATGGCGCCGGTGCAGTGTCCGGTGAAGAGGTATCGACGGGGTCGTGACCCCATGCGACTCGACCCCTCACACTCGTGAGTAGCAAACGCCGTGATCATGGAGGCATCCACCGAACGAATGACACACACCCTGTACGCAAACCTACCATCGCTCACACACCAACCACCACTCACACACCAACCACAGCTCACACACCAACCACTGCTCATACACAAACCACCGCTCACACACCAACCACCGCTCACACACCAACCATAACTCATACATCAACCACCGCTCACACACCGACCGCCGCTGACACATCGACCACCACGCACACACCGACCACCGCTCACACAACAACCACCACTCACACATGGACAACCGCTCACGCACTGATAACCGCTCACACACCAACCACCACTCACACACGGACCTCTGCTCACACACCGACCACAGCTCACACACCAACTGCCTCTCATACGCCGATCCCCACTCACATAACAACCAACACTCACACATCAACCACCGCTCACACACAAACCACCGCTCACGCACCAACCTCCGCGTACACAATAAAACCACCGCTCACACACCAACCACCACTCACACACAAACCTCCGTTCACACACCGATCACCACTCACACACCAACCACCACTCACACATCGATCACCACTCACACGTCAACCACCGCTCACACACCGACCACCACTCACACATCAACCACCGCTCACACACCGACCACCACTCACACACCAACCACCACTCACACCAACCAATTCTCGCACATCGCCCACCGCTCACACACCGACTGCCCCTCACAGTAGGGTGGGGCAAACTATGGTTGCCTAAGCCAGACAATAATAAATTGAAGGTCCCTCATCTACTCATCAATAAATGTATTGATTTTTATTTATCGGAACGGGTCTAGGGGTCACAACTTTGCCACAAAGATCCCCGTTTTTAGCCAATATTGTTCATTTTCATAGTTTCTATGGATGTTATCCAATGAGAGTATCCATCACTCAATGACTTTTTGTGGTAGTATCTGGGTGTAAATGATTATTAAAATGATGTCATTTGTTTTGTAGATCATAGATTTAGTGTGAACTGCTGCTAAGTTGTGGCAAGCGCTTGTACCAGAAGTAAGAGCCAACATTCATTCAGTATTTGGTTTTCCAAAGGAACTTGCAAAAAATGTGCTACCGACATGTGAAGATATTTTCATGGCATATTGTTTTAACCAGCAAAAGGAGTTGTACCAGACTGTTAATGACATTGCAAAAACTGTAACGACTAAAGTGATTGAAATATATAACACTGCCAGCATACCTACTATTGCGTTCGACAGCACAATGAAAAAAGTTGAACGGCTTATCGAGAAAGGGAATGATCTGCGAAAATATCTTGAATCAAAAAGAACATCTACCACATATCAAGAGGCCTTGTCAAGTTTCAGCAGTTCGTTTGATATTTGTCCATGTAAGTGTGTCGATGCTGGAGTTGTCGAGAGAAAAGATTGCAATTACCCAGTTGATTGTAAAATTCCTGTAATTGAGTGAAATTTGTGGGTTGATCAAAAGACCACTAGAAAAACAGTGATTGGAAAGATTGATCCAGTTGTGACAGGCAAGCTGCAAGCATTAGAGGAGAAAAAAAGGAAAGCTGCAAAATTTGAAGAGGAAACGAGAAGAAAAATTGGCGAATGCAGTACTGTTTCAGAAGAATTGGAAATGGAGTACACTTCAGAAGACCAAGATATTGATAAAAGCTTCATGGAGGGTACAGAGGAGGAAGATAGTGACAGTGAATCTTGTTCAACCAGTGGTCAACAAAATAGGAATCAATATCCAGAGCTTTGCAAAGCTACTGATCCAGCTAATGTCAGCAATCGGGATGTCTGTTTGATTGCAAATGCCGTTTTGAAAGATCTAGGACTTTTATCATCCGAGAATGCATTGCATACCAGCAAACTACGCCGTCAACGATCTGCTTGGAGGAAAAAGTCAGGAGAGGTTCACAAACAAGAAAATCAAGAAATAGTTTGTCTTGGTTTTGATGGTAAAATTGATTTGACTCTAACGCAGGCAGGTTCTACTCGACGAAAAATCAAAGAAGAACACTATGTGTTGGAATCGTTCCCTAGTCGCAGTTATGTTAAACATGTTGGTCCTGCATCAGGAAAGTCTGAAGACATTTCAACAGAGCTGTTGTCTGTAATTAGAGGCAGTAGATCTGAAGAACATTACGAGCACTCGTTTGTGATGAAACAGCTGTCAACACTGGTGTAAAGAATGGTGTAATTTGAAAGATTGAACTTCATCTCAGAAGACCTCTTCAATGGTTAATTTGTTTAATGCATGCCAACGAGTTGCCTTTGAGG
>JAQIWG010005094.1:0-15020 GCA_034695025.1 Chamaedrilus cognettii | reverse complement strand
ATGTAGATATATATAGCTATGTAGCTATGTAGATATATATAGCTATGTAGCTATGTAGATATATATAGCTATGTAGCTATGTAGATATATATAGCTATGTAGCAATGTAGATATATGTAGCTATGTAGCTATGTAGATATATGTAGCTATGTAGCTATGTAGATATATATAGCTATGTAGATATATGTAGCTATGTAGCTATGTAGATATATGTAGCTATGTAGCTATGTAGCTATGTAGCTATGTAGATATGTAGATATATGTAGCTATGTAGATATATGTAGCTATGTAGCTATGTAGCTATGTAGCTATGTAGCTATGTAGCTATGTAGATATATGTAGCTATGTAGCTATGTAGATATATGTAGCTATGTAGATATATGTAGCTATGTGGATATATGTAGCTATGTAGCTATGTAGCTATGTAGATATATGTAGCTATGTAGCTACGTAGCTATGTAGCTATGTAGCTATGTAGATATATGTAGATATATGCAGCTATGTAGCTATGTAGCTATGTAGCTATGTAGCTATGTAGCTATGTAGCTATGTAGCTATGTAGCTATGTAGCTTAGACAGAGAGAAAAAGATGACGTCTCACATCACAGTTATTATTCGTGTTGCGCAGCAAGTTGAAGAAGTTTGTGGGCGACTGTCGGTCTGGGCGCCGACACACCAAGTGGCACGCGACGCGCTGGGAGCAAGACTTCGACATGATCGACAACGAGGGGCTCTTTGACGAATACCTCGAGATGGGTCTGTGGTCATCTGATTCCTTTTTGTCAATCATTTTATTGATCAAAGCAGCATGGATCATATTCATTGACAAGTGTATCATGGTGATTTTTATAAAGCTACTGCCCAAACAGCCGGAAGTGTTGGATGACTTCCCGTCCATTCTTGTATTCCTGTAGCGTCATGTGCACCAGTTAAATCCCAAAAAACAGAAGACAGGAGGGGAGTGTCAGATGTGTAAAGCACATCGGTTTTAGTGTATGTCTGCTAAATTAAAAGCAGTTTGAAACTGTGCTATTTCGTCAGTGATTTTAACCTTTAATAGCTAAACACTGAATCAGATTTGTTGCAAAATATAATTAATTAATCAAATGACACCGTCAGGTAGGCCTAGAGTTCCTTGCAATAAATTTGTCTGATTACACAGAATATACACTTTGTCTTTAGCAAATATACCTATTACCTAGGGAATATAAAGGAGCTGTGTTAAGTCTGCTATTAATGCTGATTTGGTCATTCAGTTATTCAGTTTGGTTTCATCACGATATTCGTCGCTGCGTTCCCCCTGGCGCCACTGTTTGCTCTGCTCAACAACTGGATCGAGATCCGCCTGGACGCGCATAAGTTTGTCTGCGAGACGCGTCGGCCCGTCGCAGAGCGCTGTCAGAATATAGGCGTGTGGTTCGTCATCTTGGATTCACTCGCTCAACTGTCTGTCATCAGCAATGTGAGTATCTCTATATCACAGCTGTCTGTCATCAGCAATGTGAGTATCTCTATATCACAGCTGTCTGTCATCGGCAATGTGAGTATCTCTATATCACAGCTGTCTGTCATCGGCAATGCGGTTGATTTAGTTATTAAGAAGGATTGTAATTTCCTTGTAGTTCCTTTAAAATACTTTCCGGGCTCTATCCGCTGGAAAATATAGCATTGCGTTATTTTCATGTGTAACTTTCACCTGTGTTCTGCATATACAAATTTATTTGAACAGTTTATGTGTTTGTAAGGCCTTCCTGATAGCCTTCACAACACAGTTTCTGCCCAAGACGCTCTACAAGTACACCTACAACAGCGACCTTTCCGGTTACGTCAACTTCACCCTGGCCTGGGCGCCCCCGGATTCCATCCCTGAGGCCCCCTGCAGGTGAGTGTGGCTATTGATTCAAACTTGAAGATGGATTAGGTCAAGTTTATGACATCAGCTGTGGGGAACAATGTAGACCTGTTCACTCATGCCAGACTTGCTTTTGCTACTTTTTTGCTATTTTTATGCTCGTCAAATCATACACTCGTCGAGGCTCGCTGCGTGTCTAGGAGGCTGGAGTGCGTGCATAGTAATGAATGAATCGTAATGAATAGTAATGAATAGTAATGAAGAGTAATGAATAGTATTGAATAGTAATGAATAGTAATGAATAGTAATAAATAGTATTGAATAGTAATGGATAGTATTGAATAGTAATGAATAGTAACGAATAGTAATGAATAGTATTGAATAGTAATGAATAGTAATGAATAGTATTGAATAGTAATGAATAGTAATGCCAGAAAGACTCGTCGAAGCTCGCTGCGTGTCGAGGAGGCTGGAGTACATGCATAGTAATGAATAGGAGATAGGACAGACAGTGGACAGTAAAGAGTCACAAGCATAATAGTAACGAATAGTAATGAATAGTAATGAATAGTAATGAATAGTCAGTGCTAACTGCTGTGATTTGTTGTGCGCCAGATGCAATGTGATGAACTGCAGTGATTTGTGCATGTCAGATACGAATCGTTTCGTGACGAAACGGGCGCTGTCACCTCTTTCTACTGGCAGCTACTTTGTGTGCGACTTCTCTTTGTCATCCTCTTTGAGGTATGACGACATTCTGCTTGAAAAATGACGTCATCCTACCTGAGAAATGACGTCAGTGTGTTTTAGGTATGACGTCATCATGCTTGAGATATGAAACGATCTTGTTTGAGGTACGACGTCGTTGTGTTTAAGATATGATTTATTAGAGGCATTGCAACTGCTCAGCCTTTGAAACCCGTGTAGGCCGACAACGCCACCAGTCGGTTTTCACTCGTAACGCTACATCTGCCTGTTTCAAATTATGCATACCATTTGCATCAAACCCTCATTGTTGGCGTGCTACGCCTGCTGAGCTTATTCCATCCCTATTACTGTAGTTTAGCTTGTGTCTGTGTTGACGCGTGTGTGCAGCACGTGGTGTTTGGGATCTGCAAGTTGATTGATCTAATGGTGCCGGACATTCCAGAGAGCCTTGGCCTCAAGGTGAAGCGAGAGCGCTACCTCGCGCGTCAGGCCCTCACCGACACCGACGCGCTGCTCATGGTCTCCTCCCTTTCTTCCGTCCCTTCTTCAGCCCTTTCTCAGCCCCTGCTTCCGCCCTTTTTTGCGCCCTTTCTTCCGCCCCTTCTTCTGCAGTTACTGTGGCGTGCATGGTGTATCATGGTGTATTGTACATTAATCTGAGTAATTAATAATTAATGGGATAGTGCAATATCTTTCTTTTTCATTTTTAAATGAACAGCAGTGTTATTGTTGGGCCGCAGCTGAAGTTAATTAGCAACAGTAATAACATGGGCTTACAGTAACTAGTGTGATTTTTTCATAATTTCAGCGTGCCAACGAGCAGGATGACAAAACCACGCCGTCGAGAAGTGTGACGTCACAGGCACAAAGCGTGACGTCACCGGATGAAACTATCCTTAGGAGAGACGTGCCGCCGGACACAAGCTGAGAAACTGCCTTCGGTTGTGACATCGGAGTCCAGGCTAAGATTTAGCTTGGAGATTAGTCCAGGCTAAGATTTAGCTGGACTTCTGGAATTCTGATCCAACGCCCATTGTGTTCCGAATTCCAGTAACTATTGAACGCCGACCTGGAGCCTAGCCTAGCCTAGCCTAGCCAAGTTTGTGTAGAAGTAGTATTGTTGTTTCAATTCAATTATGTGACGAAAATGTAATACTTGCCTTGCTAATTATGGTGCGATGCAGCGGCATTTTAGATTTACAGAAGACTGGTCGCGTAAAATTGACAACAGACAAAAGTTCTTGCTAACAACAGGCTGCAGTAATCCATCGATTCACTGTTCAAATATTCTTGATCCATTTCTTGCGTAATTCGGGCATGATATTTGTATCGATTGATTTTATTGCTAAAAGGAGGTCATAAAATTATTGCAATCTTCTTATTGTGACAAAGCGTCGTGCATTATGAGTGACTAAGGTGTGTTTGTGTAATGTGAGTGATGAAGTGATGCACTGTGTTTGATCTATTTTTGAATTGGCACTACAGGCAGTGTTTCAAATGCTATTCGAATGTCTACCATAGCACTCTTTGTGCTCTCGAATTATTACATTTCATGATAATTCGTGCGCATTTATTTTGATCATTTAACTTAGTAATTCACGATTATTTGATTGAATATATTAAATAAGATACTGTACAATGGCAAAACGATAGATGATTGTTTAATTTTTTAATACTGATCACATCCAGCAAATGGTCAAACGGTATATACTCGTAATTCTGAATTCTCAACCCAATATCATCGAGAAGAATAATGAACTAAATTTTGCCTGTATCAAAAATGCGTCAAAGTTGAGAAACTTGCTAATGCCTGACTATTCCATATTGTGACAACTCCATATTCAATATTTAATTATTCAATTATTCAATGTCACAATATTCCATATTGTGACAACTTAAGCCTACAGAAGAAAGCGTCATGCTGTTTGCATTTTAAAATATATAGAGCATTGGCAAAATCAAAACCACCAGCACTCAACTTTAATTCTCAGTTTTCAACAATAACAACTACGGCACATTGCAGAAGCAATACGATGGCAACATCGCGCTTTCCATGCAATATTTTTAAAAAGCATAACAAACAAATCCCTCTACCACCGCCAAGTAAGAACCGAACAAACAACTCGTAGATTTCTATCAGAAGCGCGTCAATTAATTCTATATGAGAAAATTTTACATTCCTAGGCATCAAGTCTTCAGTTGACTATCTCGCAAGTGTCATGTGATCAGTCACAGTTAAACGCAAACAAAAACTTGGCACTTGATAACTTTTTTCCGGTCCAAAGGGGCTAGTCTCATTGATGGAAGAGATTATCCACACAGAATTTATGTCGTAGTCCACTCAGCGTTGTGAGGATAAAAAGCGCGGGTGATGCGATGAAATACAAGTCGTGACGTCACGGTCTATCATCGACCAATCGTGTGTGAGGTCGTCTGACTGCAGGTCACGAGGGCAAAGGCCAGCGACTCCACTGTGCAGAAACATCGCAAACAACTAGACTATAAAGGAAACTGTAATGAAACTAACAACTATCGAGCTAGACATACACACGTTCTCTCAATGCAAAGTAATTAGTATTGGAGGGGAAGATATGAGCTAATACATAAAATAAGGGCTGCATTATAAAACTGATCCAGCTGCTAGAGGGCTGCTGTAATAGGTCTACAGCTTCTGACTGTAATCTGCCACACCTACAGTGAGTGAGTACGAGCACTACATAGCACAAAGTGTCATAAAGCAAGAAAGGAATACAATTTATATTTTTAATCAACCAGAATGCTAGCACACAAACATTTATCTAGAACAGGGTGACATTTCAATAATAAAACAGAAAATTCAAATAATGCAGTTAAATTGTTAGAATTCTACTGTATCTAAAGTTTTACTGATCGGAAAAGTTTTCTCTGTGTGCGGCGCTGTGAGCGTTGACTCACGGTGTGGAAAGGATCCTCGGCTGGCGAAGGACCCGATCATGGAGGAGAGGAAGGTGATGTAGCGGTTGAACTCCACCTCCATCTGCTCCAGCGCTTCCACACTGCAGAACACATAAAATCACGAATCAATTACAGCAAGTGTCCTTTAATGTTCAAGAGTTTATATTCACCACTTACATATTATAATGATTAGTACAGCACGATTGTATACAAATATATGAGTTATTACTTACCCATAAAGGTTCTTAAAATCAAAGCTGGCAGCCCAGATGACTCACCTAACCGTGGAGCAGTCGTGGGTCGACCAGATGTCGCTGACACAAAGTGCCATATCGAGGACCTTGCTGATGACCTCCTTCAGGCCGGCGACCTTGCTGTGCAGCAGACAGCGCTCGTGCAGCAGCGACAGGTAGGCAGAGTGAAGGTCAATCACCCGGTCAAGGTCACCGGCTCGACCAAGGTCTGAGGTGAACTCAAGGCCAAGCGAGTGGAGCGTCTGGAAGAACATTAGATCCGATTTCAAATTTTTGGTTATTTTGTATTGACAGATATTAAGGTAGTAGAAGAATTTTCATGTAGATATCAATTTTTTGGAAAAATGCGACCAAGTGGCCATTCTATAGCCCTAGTCCAAAATCTACACTAGATCATTAATTACTGTTTTTCATTTGAAGCTCTGTGAGTCAAATAGTG
This sequence comes from Chamaedrilus cognettii, assembly GCA_034695025.1. Classification (NCBI taxonomy): domain Eukaryota; kingdom Metazoa; phylum Annelida; class Clitellata; order Enchytraeida; family Enchytraeidae; genus Chamaedrilus; species Chamaedrilus cognettii. Next base: position 8,833 of record JAQIWG010005094.1, on the reverse strand, counting down.
ATGGTATTAGTCATGATGATGATGCTGAATCTATTATCTGTACAATGCACAATAGTTCACATTACAATTATTGATTTGCACTATTGGAATTTTTTTTTTACGCTGCCAGCTATTCTAAATTAGCAAACGAAATTAGTATCACACCGCCTAGCATCTGCTGAGAATGTGAGCAAAGTTCATGTGACAAAGGATGCAAAACTTCCTCAACAATAACTCACTCTGGTCATGATGTAGTTGTTGAAGCTGTTCACAAACTGCAGGAGTTTCATGCGAAACAGCTGCATGCGATGAACCAGCCCGCCCCCTCTCCACGATTGGCCCTTCCCAGCCCCTCCCCTCGTCTCTGATTGGTCCGTTCTGGCCACGCCTCCTACTCTAGCGCCGCCCACAAGTATCTGAGACGCTCCCACTCGTTCGGTCACTTTGTTAAGGTCTAAACACATCAGTAAAATACATTAGACATCATTGAACTTTTATATATTTTAACTTACAAAACTAAAAAGAAGATGATATTACACATTATATACATTTACTTGCAAAGTATTTATAAAAGAACAGTCGACAGATTCAAGAGAGTGACAACGATTTCAAGCAATCTTGAAAGAAACATCAATAGAATATGAATACAATACTAGACCTTTCTTCAAAAACTCACTTTAGAAGATCCTAGGATCAAATACATGTCAAAAGCAAAAATTCCAAAATTGCTTGTATCTCTTCAACATATTTTGTCATCAGAAGGCTAATTGACAAAGGCAAAGGAAAAATATTCATCAAAGCAGCATAATCGCTGAAGCATATTATGATACAGAATCCTATCCAGGTTGGACAATCGATTTTGAAAAGAAACAGGAAGTGACCTGCAAACTTGAGTTGGTCGAGCGAGTACTTGACCCACTTGATCTGAAGGAGGAACTGAAAGATCTGGTTGTACTTGAGCATGCTGCGCATGTTGAGCACCAGGTCTACAGGCCACTCCACCTGCACCGAGGGCACCACTCGCACAATAACAAAAACAATAAAACACAAATAAAGTCACGTAAAATAAAAAACGTTATTGTTTGTCAATTAATTTGATTATAAAATTTGGTGTGTAAATTAATGAAACTCATGCCAAAGTATTTCAATGTAAAATTAGGCAAAAGGGAAGTCCTATGTTCGCAAGCAGCCAGAGAGGCGCTGACAGAGATGTGCAGAGCACAGACAATTGCAAGACAGCTTACAAGAAATTGATAAAAAATCAGGCAACCGGCCACTTGAAAGGCTACATAACGCTTGCATACAGCATGTACCTGATAGCAGAGTTTGATACAGTTGAGAGTGGACACCGTGGCGCATCCTGGTGTCACTTTCACTGCTGCAGTCTCGACATCGACCACAATGAAGAGTCTAGCAGCAGAAAACACTCACAGCTAATGAATCCTGATTTCCACAATAGTTACATAGCAACACAGAGCTGCAATAATAAACATAGCACTGTTCATATTGTCTGGATAGATAAAATCTCATTATCTTCAACTAGTTAATCAAACGATCAATCCCAGCCCTCATTTTCAATTCTCGCTCTTAAATGCCGTAACGAGACTACTTTCACAATTCGTCCCTCAGAGTCAAGGGGCAGGGTGAGGGCCGGCTGGCTCACCGGTCGGCGTGTCGGGGGTGGTGGAGGGAGAGGGCCTGCTGGAGCAGGGTGTTGAGCAGGGGAGCGTCGCGCCAACACCCACCCCCTCGCATCTGCATCCACAGCGAACTAGCACGTAGATAAACAATTGACGGATCAGCATTCTTAGACAAGAAATTCATTGTCAAGCAAAATAGCATAGCGGAACAATGTGGCCTATATTATAATATAGCCTATTATTTATACAAGCCAGACAGCATTGCGGCTACAGGCAGAAATATTCATAAATATTTTAATAGATGTATATTAATTTAAATCAAATAAAGCAACGATGACTAATAACGCATCACCGAACAACAATAAGCGAACAATAATAATAAATAAATAGTTAGAAAGAGGGATGGATGAGCAGTTGGACCTGATCAAAGAGCGCGGTGCAGAACTCATGCATGGCGTGACCAGCCTCCATAAGGAAGAAGTGCTGCAAACACAACGCGGCGCGCAGATAAAACAATATACTGTATTTATAAAATTGATTCGGTAGCAAACCAAAGTTTTTTTGGATCGCTCGCTTTCAATTTGCAATATAATCCGATAAACTCGCTTGAAAGGCAATAACGTAGACCAAAATGCACCTGGAAATTATAGTTGATACGTATCACCTATTAGCGCGAAACGTATCGTGCGTCGGCATGACATTGATGCGTCCTTGCCTTTTGTTCATGTAGGCTTAGATTTCACATCCGTTATTAGCAGTCTAAAGTTTAAATTACAATATCATCAGTATTTCGAGTAACTTGATTATGTTAAGCCTAGTTGTATCATACTGCACCCTACGCTTTCACAATGACCAGCAAATAAAGACGATCACGCAGTGTTAGTGGTCTTATAGCTTCATAACAACATCAGAGGAAGTGCAAAGAAAATATCCTATAAAAGCTTACAAAGAAGTACATCAGAACGTCAATCAAATGCAATACGGTCACTACAATAGCAGGCTATTTAGTAAAGCACTCTACATGTAAACAACAAAGAAAGAACAAGAAAGAAGCCTAATGCCTACTCTGATAGCAGTGAGGCAGTCCACGAGGTGGCAGTCATTCAGCAGCACGGCCAGCACGGAGCCACAGACCGCCTCGCGGCGCCCACTCACGCGCTCCTGCAGGGCCGGGCGCTGGAAGCCAGCGCGCTGCATAGACTCACTCGCCCTCACGCTGCTGTGAGAAACAAGTCTGATGTGTATAAAGACCAGAGCAGACTAACACTATTGTTCATCAATAAACAGACCGGCAGTGAAACATCTACGACAAAGATTAACTTTCACCGTGGATCGGCCAATGATTAAAAACTGAAATTAAATATATACCACACAAAAACTCATAAATGGAAGGCATTCTATGCACCTACTAAACAACCTTTTCTTGACAACTAAACGAGCTACACAAATCACCGAGCTCAAAGCTATTAACCTCAGTCTCTGTGTGAAACACAAACTTACAGATCTTCATTATGATACCTCAGTCACACACATCAACCAATCACCACGCAGGTTTCATTAGCGTACACCTCATAGTCACACACATGAACCAATCACCACGCAGGTTTCATTAACATACCTCATAGTCACACACATCAATCAATCACCACGCAGGTTTCATTAGCATACACCTCATAGTCACACACATCAACCAATCACCACGCAGGTTTCATTGTCATATCACTAAAGCAGTCAGTTTCAATCACCTCTGAAACAACTGAGTAACATTTACTACAAAACTTGCATGCAAATAAAGGAATCTTCACTTTAACTGACATCAACCCCGGCAATGCTCACCAATTAAAAGTCTGAGATGATACTTGTGAATCCGTTTTCTCTTCCACAGCAAAGATTTGTACAAAATTAGCGTCCATCAAAGCATCGCGTGGTCCCGACACAATCGTCCTGTCTGCGCTCCGATTGGCTGTGACGTCACCAGGGTGCGTCTCAGCTCCGCCCTCAGCAACAAAGGCTGGATTGTTTTCTGGTTTGTCACCTCCAGGAGATTCATCGACCAATAGGGGATCAGCGCCGAGGGGAAGAATAGGCGGAGATGTCATGCTGGCGACATAGGCATCGTAAAGGGATTCTTCAGGATCTGGTGATTAAACAGATGATAATATAAAAACTATCTTCATCAAGCCAGCTAGGCTCAGAACCAATCAAATACTATCGATCTAATGCCTGGCTGTTCAGTCCATGCGAGTTATTAAAATAATCTCAGATATTCGAGTGACTCTCCAATAATAGCGAGTTATTTGAATATCTGAGATCCAATTTGGTGCTCCAATATGTTGAGCAGCACAGTTCAGCCGTGACCGTGGAGTAGCATCGAAGTGAGAGAGGCACCTGGGAGAGAGGGGGCATGGGAGACGTCCCTGTGTCGGCCCAGCTTGAGCAGGAGTTGCATGGACTTGCCCGTCTGTACGACATCCTTGAGCACAGGCAGCAGGAACTGAGGCACCCAGTCTCCACTCTGCTCGTCAACGCAGCCGTGTTGCGCAGCCTGACCTTGACCCAGTTCACGACTAGCAAAGCAGTCGAGTGTAAACGCGTCGTCCCAGAAATGTTCGTCTAGCGCTCGCACCTCTTCGTTTCTATGCAGCGACGCACAAACTAACACTTGAGAGGTGGTTTTATAAATAGTCTCAATGATGGCCTCATTCTCATTCGACAATCTTACAAACTGTTCAATCAACAATGCAGAGGAGATGCATTGTTTGGGAAAAAAAAAATAAAAAATGCTAATAACACTGCGTGTTATTCAAACACATTTTTCATCCACAAAAATTAAGAAATCCTTTCGCATTATAGTCACTAGAGAGGCAATAAAAGAAGCGAGTAATGGTTCAGCCTTGCTTGAAAAGTGCTAGGAACACAATGGTGCGCTGACCTGTGAACTATGAACTCCCTGCAGGGGTCGATGAGGATTCCGTCGTGGATCCACCGGTGAGCGATGTTGATGTACGGCCGCGCAGTTTTGAGCCACAGCGGAAGCAGCAGCTCCAGCTGTCGGCAAAACAGCAGGCACCCAGCAATAACCTACTTTGATTCCAGAGTCCATATCAAACCGAGTTTATGAAATCAACAATACGGACTTGCACATTGGCATTAGTGAGTGGTACGCAAGCCGACAGTCAGAGCAGTAAGGCAGATTCAATGGTCACGTATAAGCTCTCAATGCGCTTTTCACAAGCTATACGTTCAAGAATAGATCAACATTTTTCCAGGAATTTCTTCAGTTTTAGATAACTTTATATTTTATTTTTTGATCCATCTTGTGTGCGTGAACATACAAATGCTGAACTATTGAGATGAACAAAGAAAAAACAAAAACAAGTTTGATGCCATGATTCGTAAAGAACAACATGTCACATTGAAACATTGCGACATGCAAGGGCAGCCTGTGGGGTGACAACCCTCTTAGCTAGGCCTTTTCCCTACTGACACATTCCGTACCGCCCTCCCCTCTCGCCCTCTCAGCCCCACCCTCCCCTAACTCACCCTTTCTGCCCCGCCCTCCCCTAGTCGCTCCGCCTCCAGCAGTGCCGAGTAGATAACGTTCAGCAGATGCGACACACTGCGTGACACGCTAGTCACATGACCACCCGCCGCGACCCCATTGGTCGAACCACCGCCGCACACCGTGACGCCATTGGTCAGCAAAAAGTCGAGAATGCCAAGTTGTTTGAAAAAAGGAGAGAGGTCCTCGATGAGCGATGAGAGAGTGACACAATTCTCTGTCAGCACAAGGCACCAACAACTCATTTCATAGAGAAACATTTCATACAAAGTCAACAAAGAAAGGTCTACAATAAACAGTATCAAAATACAAATCAGAGACCACACCGCAGATACTGGAGATACTCTTATCACAATCAGTAAGCAAGTACTACTACTTGAAAGCCAACAATTCTTTATTACTAGCCTAGAGAAGTCATAACTCTCCTGTAATCCAAATATTTCTATCTATATGCATACCCATATGCATATACTAAAATACTGTAACAAAAATATTACACACACATCTCAACGCCACAAAAATCAGTTTCTCATTTATAAAGGCTGCGCACGGCCCAATGAATAACCCTACTTCACAATGCCAAGAAAAAAAATTATTTAACCATGAGATACATGAAAATGCATTCAATCAAACTACCAACAGTAAAATAAATAACAATAATAAATTATTAAGGTAAAAAAAGCAAGCTCTCTCCCCTCACCCTGCGTGCAAGCTTGTTGTTCAGCCATGCAGAGTCGCGCAGAGAGGCGCTGAAGCACGTCGGACAGCGCTGCAGCAAACGCTTCGTGAGTCTGACTCACTACGTAGCCTGTCTCTGCGGTGCCAGTCGCGCCTGACCGAACACCATTCGTCACACTGTCGGTCACGCCCGAGTGATTCACGTGTCGCCCCCTGTCAGCCATGAACTCGATGAAGCGTGACAGGCGCTGGACTGTGGTGCCGTAGCCAGCCAAGTGTGACAGAACCCCACTCAGCGCATCCTGGGGCAACAGATGAGAGATTATAGATCCTAAGTGACACCACTTCATTTTGATACGATTTTAATGCTATAGATCAATAACATACAAATATGTCAAATCATGAATAGACTCACAAAAACTCATTTGTTCAACTAACCAGGTCTCATTACGATGTCATAGAAACACAGAAAAAAAGTTAACGCATACTCATTATTTTCCTCTTTAGCGCGACTAAGTGCAAGCAGCAAGCTTACGTCGGTGAGGTGCGTCAGACTAACGGAGGGGTTAGGGACAAACTGAGCACCAGTCCACCGGAACACATACAGCTCTCTGCTTCCACACAACATCCTGCGCCACAGACAAACAAAATCACAGTTATTTATTGACTGTATGAGTATTGAAGTTTTTTAGGCGTAAAAATTTAATACTACACTGGATTTCAAGCCTATAAAAACTATGCCAGGTGGTGCTTGGATCATTGATAGATTGATTTAAAATTTCACTACGTAGCATTTTCACTCCCAATCTAGTATGACTTCGTTTTTAGTGTCAGATCTCATATGAAAGGCGGACTGCAACAACTTTGTTAAGAAAGGAAGAAGTCAATAATTATACACAAAATGTGTAATAAAAAATAATTTGATGTGGTTGCCGACAGACCAGATGACCTCTCGGATGACCTCGTACTCAGTGATGAATCTACGCACTGCTGGCGTGTAGAGAGGATTTGTGTCACACACGTGTCTCTCCCTTGTGACAACAAGCAACAATTACCTGTGGTACAATCTACACACTGCGGGCATGTAGAGGTGGCAGGCAGCACTTTTAGCCAATGCATAAAAGTCAAATAACAATTTAATAAGTCAGCACACAACAAGTTAATCTTTTGACACGTCACACTTAAAATTTATATTTTAGAACCACATATATAATATATAACGGTATTGTATTACAAATTTTCTATCAATATAAACAAATTTAAAGCATCGATCGCTGTATATATACTTTCTTAAAGGTGTCTACATTCTGAACAATTTACGATTACAGCCCAGAGTTTCCGCGGCCCTTCAAAAGTACGTTTTCCACAACTTTTAAATAAAAAACCACACACAGACTATTACACGAGAAGTTTAAAAGTTTTCATTCAAAACAAAGCCATGTACACAAACCATTCCTCATGGAGATTGGATAAAGCCGTCCAACCGTCAACCTTTCGCTCAAATCCCTCCGTCCAATACTGCGCGACGATGTTTTCTCTCAGCCAATCACATTCCAGGTCTGCGCAGGGGTACGCGAGGTAGGGGGAATCCAATGGTTGGGGTGTCATTGAGTCGACCCCAGGACTTTCAACCAACAGCGGGGTGGCATCGGGTCTAAGTTGCAACTTGGGCGTGGGAAGGGCGACCAATGTCGACTCATCAGACGCATCATCATCTTCTTCATCCGTCATCGGCTAGAAGCACAATCCACACCACACATGCAATATCTAATTCACTTCTATTGTGAAACAAACAATAACGGGAATATTAAAAAAGATTTCATCCTGATGCCCGTGATTAAGATTCTAAATTGCTTTGCAAATCATATTCATCTCTATTTCAGACACAAATGTAAATGAATCTTGAATATATAACAATATAACATAACTATCAAGTTTCAACTTTCAAAATCGTGCACAATTTTCTAAATTATGCAGTTTTTCACTTACTAGACCTCATGTTATGCGTGTGCCAAAAATAGAATTGGCTATGATATTTCACTCAAACAGATATGAAGGGAATTCACACAATAAGAGCTGCATTTTGCTCACTGGTGATTCGAGGAAGGGGCCGAGTTGAATATCCTCTCCTTCCAACAGAAGTGCCTTCCAATCAAAGCTCTCGATTTCTTCTGCAAACAAAATCACAAGGTCAAATAAATCAGAGTCAAAATCATCAAATGTCTGATTTTTATCTAAATGCTACACTGAGTGATAAGTTTAAAGACTCTAACTCTCGCATCCGGCAAGCATGATCACTACATTCATTTGCATTAATTAAGAAATGAAGGCTCAAACGCGCAAGGAAAATATAATCTAACACATTCAGACCTATGCGATACAATTTGTCACATAGACTCACATTCTAATGGTTATAATCATATATTATACTAGCTGGGGTACCCGGCGTTGCCCGGGTCAATTCGAAACTGTGATGTGGAAAACACTTTGGTGCCCCCCCAGGTGCCCCTTTGGGGCACTGGGCCCCTTCGGGGCCCCACCAGGTGCCCCTTTGGGGCACTAGGCCCCTTCGGGGCCCAGTACCCCTTTGGGGCCCCACCAGGTGCCCCTTTGGGGCATTGGGCCCCTTCGGGGCCCAGGGCCGCAAAGGGCCCCACAGCCCCGGGGGCCTTTGGGGCCCCACCAGGTGCCCCTTTAGGGCACTGGGGCCCTTCGGGGCCCCAAAGGGGCACTGGGCCCCTTTGGGGCCCCACCATGTGCCCCTTTGGGGCACTGTGCCCCTTTGGAGCACTGTGCCCCTTTTGGGCACTGTGCCCCTTTGGGGCACTGTGCCCATTTGGGGCACTGTGCCCCTTCGGGGCCCAACCAGGTGCCCCTTTGGGGCACTGGGCCCCTTCGGGGCCCCTAGCTGGGGTTCCCGGCGTTGCCCGGGTCAAACTACCTGATTTAAACTACCTGGGCCTACCCCCTGGGT
>JAQIWG010005093.1:0-15020 GCA_034695025.1 Chamaedrilus cognettii | reverse complement strand
TGCTTTCTCCCGCGCAGGTATGTTTCAATCCACACCAGCGCCTCCCCCGAGACCCCAAATACCGTCCTTAGCCGGTCAACCAGGATGTCATGCTCTGATGGATGGTACCTATTCCACCGAACAGACTGGGGCTGAACAAAGTGAGAACCAACTAATCTTGCCTCCAGGCCAGACCCTCCGCCTCTCCCCAACCCCCGCCGCTCAGTCACGTGAAGACTCAGACGCACGTGCAATCGTGGACGGTGCACACTTTAATGTGAGACTTTAACTTAGGCCTACAACACTCAACAGCCCTAGTTCTTTGGCACATCATATTAACGAGCGTGGCAAGAGCAAAACTTTTTCAGACACTTGGTCAATAATTAGTTTGCCATAGTTTACCGTAGTTTTATAAAGTTCATGAATATAAAATAGTGGCACTCACAAACATTAGAGTATAATTAATTTTGATTACGAAAACGTTGATGAAACATTTGTAAATATCAAGTGATGAATTTTAGCTAGCTAATTTCTGATGAAAAATTTAATTAATTGTTAAATCAGACGCCGATCGATTGAAAAAGGTCAGCATTGGTAGACATTGGCCAACATGGCCGCTGTTTGGCTCAATTAAATTTGCCAATTTTTGTTTATTAAGTAGGCCTAAGTTGATGTATATTCATTACTAGGAACTAGGGACTCGAATCCAGTTTGCTTCCTCACACGTCGTCTGAATTTGAGATAAGAAATTATTATTTTAAAATAAGGACGCTTCCTGAATCGCGCCATGCATGATTTACAGACTTGTACTGCTCAAGCGCAACCGGATTCAGGTAGGACTACGTAGGAATACAATCATGGCGCTCGTGTTGTACTCATGTATTTGATATTTTATTTAGGATTCGTAATGTTACCGGTATAGTAGGATGTACCAGTATATACACAAGATTTAGGCGGATTAGTATAATTTGAGGTTGCATTAGTGTGCTGCTTGTGGCTGCATGTTTTGAGCGTATTTTTATCTCTGCTAATTATATTGTTGTATTTGTACATCTGGGCATATTTGGGTTATACAGTATGTTTTGAGCACTTAGTTGCGGTTTATTAAGGATCAGTTGGTTATCCTATATAGCTTGTTTGATGTGGTCCGGTCGAACTACAGCCTACGACTTGACTTGATGCTTACCAATTACGAAGTTGTTGTTGTAGTTTCTTGCGGGGAAAGGATGCCCCATTGCAACAGCTGATGGTCTCTGGTGGTGGTTGCATCGTAGGCTGGTAGGCATCGTAGGAACACTTGTGGCTGACGAATTTAAACCACCCTTGCCAAAGGGTGCACGAAGTGACTCGAAATCTTTGGTACGACCGGGATTTGAATTGATAGCTGCAGCACTCATAATTCGCGACCAGCGACGTAGACCGCTCGACCACAACGCTTTGTCCTGCACAATGGTGGCAGCAGGGGCAGGGCTGCTGAGCACAGTTTAATGTCATGTCCGAGAGGGGGGCTCAGGTATACAGTGCATCACTTTCAAGCCACTCTGCGACTGACGATGGTGCCGAATAAGCTCTCTCCAAAAATCTGTCAGATGCTTCCCTTATGATCAATGAAAAATGGACACCATAAGGGCGACATTTGAAAGAGATGCTTGCGGAGTTAATTTGGCCCCATCGTCACTTGTTAGGCTGACAGACTGAAAGAAGAAGACTATAAAACGCAGAACTTGTGAGATATAGCTTGTTAAATCTCAATACACATTGGCCTATATTAGCGGTAGTCAGAAAGAAGAAGCCTTTGCTGAATTCACTGATCCAATTGTCAAAGTTTGAAACGCATAGATCTGCGACAATTTAGAAAACCATTTGAAGAAGAATTAAAGTTGTGAAATGAAGAGGTTCAAATGGCATATATTCTTATGGATATTCTTATGATCAATAGAAATATTTCTTACTTGCAGAGTTTATTCACTTATTAGTGTCTTTCTATTGAAAGTCTTCAGTGACGGCAGAATCATGCAGCGTTTCCCCCATGTCTCGCCGACATGCTGACATAACTAGACTAGTTTGCGGCAGTTTAGATGGATTCCTTAACACACGTTCTGTAATTTAATAGGAAGCGGAGCACTTTCGCATGCCTATGCGGGTTTACTTCAGGGCCTATGCGGAATTGCCCGCACTGTGGAGCTATTCCGCCAAATCACATATTGTCAAAAAGACACGACGTCAGCTCATTGGAATTAAATTATGCCTTAAAACACTAGTCAATACCATAGGTACATAGTAACCTACATGATAATGTATAACAATCCAATACAGCTCGTTGTGCGACTGATCTGCACCGGATTGCTCTTACCTATGCGGAATTGCCCTCCTTTCCCTAAATAAAGGAGTTTTGAAAATAATTGAAAGAATAAGCAGTGACAAAAATGATCTTGCTCACTAGTTACTAGAAGTGACAGAAAGCAAAAGGGTGGAAATAAGAGCCTAAGTTTTATTTTTCATTATCTGTACCATGTATGAATATGCAATAATTTTCCATTGTATGACTTGTTGTTATTGATTTAGCGCTTTACATGTGAATAAAAATAAGCGACAGCCAAGCCTGTCATGACATAAATTTTTGTTGTAAACATCTACAGTTTAGTGATGAAAGACAACTGTTTGTGCAGCTGAAATTTTTGTAATGAAGATGGGTTATTGAAATTTATGTCATAGTGATGGATGATTCTGAAGGCCTGCCTTGATATGTGAATGATCGCTGATCTGTATCATTTTATTCTTCAGGAACAGTAACAATTGCTGATCAATGATCATGATAATAATAATCATATAATCAATAATAATCATATAATCAATAATAATCATATAATCAATAATAATCATATAATCAATAATAATCATATAATCAATAATAATCATGATCATAATGATTGATCAATGAACATGTAACAATTAAACTCTCTCAAGATTTGTGAATATTTGACTATGGATCTAGGCAGGCCTTCCAATATAAGTTTACTTCCATTGTTCTTTTGTAATGAATTATACTGCCAGATTGTTGGAAGTACGCTGATGCATTGACTGAATTGATTTTCGCATCAATGACTACACCACGGCGAGGGTCTGTGGTGTTGTGGTTAAGGCGTTAGACTTTCCAGAGGACCTGAGTTTGATTCCCGGCGCCGGCAACTATGAAATCATGCGTTACAGAAGCCTTCAGCATGGCTGTTAAACACGCAATTGTCGCTAGCTGATTCAGATAAGAATTTATTTGGTTGGCGTCAGGAAGGGCATCACGCCATAAAAACTCAGCTTCAGCAGTCCTCATCAGGGCGCAAAATGTCTAACCTGTGGGAAAACATGGACATTAACATAATAGATGTCAAAAAGGGCAGTTGGTCGCCAGTACGCATCAGTGAATTGTAAATTATTAAATCGACATTAGAATGAGCCTTTGCTGGTCTTATGTTTCTATTTTTGATTGCAAAACTGTTATGCGCCTTGTCCATCTCTCAGAAATCACTTCACGTTAGCCACTCACAGATAATTACATAATTAAGTGCTGGTTGTAACGTCTTCTCCAGTTTTTTGCTGCTTTAGACAGTTTGAGGAAATTAAATTAGCTGCCCAAGATTATAATAAATTATGCATCATGGTTTATTAAGAAAGATCCTGTTTTTTCTCCCAGCAAAGAGCTCTTAATGCAGTTCTGCGCGTGGAAAGCTTTACTTCTCCACGCGACAGCGTCCAGGTGGAGCAAGGAGGAAAGAAGGAGGCCTGTGGGGATTTGTTTTATGCTTGTCGGCTTCCGGTTGATAGCTAGCTGGCTGCATGCATGGGGGATGATAATAGGGTTGAGTCTAGGGCAACATTGCTGTAGTCAGGCAGTGTAGGGATTGCTTGCGAATTGCAGCGATGTGCAGTTCTTTGTATTTATAGTTATGTGAATTAAATTGCCATTCACATCGCTTAGTATTCAATTTTCTAGTCAAATTTTGTCGTAATTAATTTCCGCAGTATTTTTTTCAAATTATTAGCTTTTTCTTTTAAAAATGAATTTGAATTTAGATTTTTGTGATATTTGTTATACTATAAAATTTTGTATAGTGTTTTATTTATAATGTTAAATGCGAATAAAAATGATAGAATTTACAAAAAAATGCAATTTAAAATCCTATTTATCATATTTGCATACTTTACATAGCAGATAAAACACTACATTATTAAAATTGTTAACGCAAGCAACAGTGTCTAAAGTTCAATGTGTATAATTTCTAATCGCATTTGAAATTTATTGTATAATATACAGGGTGCGGCAAAAAAAACCTCCCCTAGCAGATTCGCGATAACTCAGTCAAAAATTGCTATTTTTGCTTCATCTTTTCAGGGATTGTTGCTGAGATAATTTGACACAGATTCTGAAAATTTTACTTGAAAATCTGCTTTCATTCAAAAGTTGTGAAACTTTTACCAAAAAGCGTTTTTAAATCGTTTAACTAACACAGTGATGCCTGCAAATAGCATTTTTATGCCTGCCGATCTCTGAAATTCGTTGCTAAACTGGCAGGACCTATCTTGCCAGACTACCATAAATGGGGAGGGGGGTGATGCATGTAAAGTGTCAGGCCCACAGACCCCTGCTGAAGACAACCGCGGAACTGAAAACAAGCCAGTGCGCGACTTGACTGACTTGCTCTGCAGCAGCCCCTCAACAAAGCCGTGCATGCAGGCGGAAGGAGATATTAAGCATTCATCAGAGCAGATGGCAAATACAGAATATATCAAGATTATTGTTGACCAGGCAGTCGACTCCTTTCAGGAGTCGATTCTTATTTATCCTCAGTGATTCAAACCGCTGCGACTGAAGGGCATAAAAATGCTAATTGCAGGCATAATCGTGTCGGTTAAAACAGTTTTTAAACTTTTTTTGGTAAAAGTTTCATAACTTTTGAATGAAAGCAGATTTTCAAGTAAAATTTTCAGAACTTGTGTCAAATTATCTCAGCTACAATCCCTGAAAAGATGGAGCAAAAGTATCAATTTTAGACTGAGTTATTGCAAATCTGCTAGGGGGGTATATTTTTGCCGCACCCTGTATATGTTTAAAATAATAAAAGACAAATTTATAATGTTCATGTTAGCTTACTTACAATTTGATTTTTGTTTTTAAAAACATTCATTTCAAATTAATGCTTAGTGTGCAATTATCTTGTATTGAATTTCTTGCATGCTTTCTACTGATACTCCTTTAACTAAATTGTTGTTTTTTACTGCAGGTGTGGTGCTGCATAATTACTGTGCTAACTGGTGCATGTTTAGTCGTCGCAACGCTCAGCCAATGCAGCCGGGTCGCCAGTAATGCGAGTTTGGTCAGTACTTCGCCACGAATCGTGAACAGCATTTTATGCATCAAGAAGTCGCATGGCAAAATGCCTGGATTAAATTAAGTGGTACAGGTTCAGCTTTTTGCTGACTTGAATTTTACTAGCAGAAATGTCCATTCGGTGTCTTTCCATAGTTGTAACAGTTTGAGGTCAGACACTGTTATTTCAGCCGCTAATATGGATCGCGCTGAACATACAGTTCTTCAGATGGATTCTCCGGACAGTTCTCCGAGGTCAACATCACCTGTTGTCAGGGACAACGACCATTTTCCTGTCCCCAGTGTGCCTGACGATGACGCAGACGAGCGCGTCGGCGTCTTCGACTACATGCACACGGCTAAATCCCGCATCGTTGACAGCCAATCGGCTTCTTCTAAGACTGCGCAATATAGTATTTCGCGCCGGGCGAGCGACGAGTCGTCACCGACGCGGGTTAACGCGTGGGCACGCAGCGCGGAGCCAGTGAGATCGTTCTGTCCCGTTGACGACTCCAATGGCATAGAATTGAAGACAATTCGGCGGCGGCCGAGCGCCGAGCGGTTGGGCTATGACCGACTGTTGTCACTGTCGCGCAATAACATCGACTATATCTGCGGAGACGCGTATGGCGGCACCACGTGGCGCGGCGGCGACTGCGATGACGTCATCCCTGTCCAATGGGACACGGCGGGAGGACCTCGGCGCGCCAGCTACGGAACCTTCCGGCCTGGCGATGACGACGAAGAACCGGCGAGAGCCGGCTACAGCCGACCCGGCTACTCGTGGGATGATGAGCGGTCCTACGAGCCAGCTTTGGCGGAGGAACGATTTGCTCGGCGCTGCGCCGGGGAGAACAGCAACAACGAACTGTTGAGGGGGGGTGGATGCGCCGACGATAACGACGATGTGCTGACACTGAGCAGCAGCAACTCCAAGTGTAAGTATTGTGCACTATGCGGTGATGGTCGGATGTATTTCCACTAGACGATGCTTGATTGCATCAATGTTTTTTTCCATAGTCAAAGTGGTTTATGTGATGATAACGAAAGCACCAGTTCTGATGTTCTTTTGGCAGTTGCTGTATTATGGTCAACAGTATTCTGTCTTTCTGTTGTGCATGATTGATTGATTGAGTGTTGTTTAACGGTGCTTCGACACAGAAAGGTCATATTGTGCCAGGGTTGTAATAAATAAAAGCGTGATACTGACGAGCAGTGTTGATAAAAGATATCATTGATACACTATGGATAAACTGACAATGTGGTAGGTGCAATATAAAATTACATTTGGAGCAATTGCAATTGCACAATGACTAGAGTTGAAAGACTAGACGAACATAATGTAAATAGGAGAAATTCCAATAAAATCGGTTAAATGACGTATGGTTACAATAGATGCACAACAATAGTTGTGCATGCGGCTATATTGTTTAGATAGAATGCAGTACTGGCCTGTAGGGCACTTATCTCATCAGAGTGGCAGTAAAGAATTGAACTAACCAAATGAAAGTTGTCCTATGAAAGTTTTGATTAGTTCTGGTTCAAAGAATCAGCTAGCACATTATAGTGAGGCTCTTCAATGATTGATGCAATCCATTGTCATACAACCAGTGGTCACACTGGTTGTGTGGCATAGATGTTATTACACCAGTCTGTTTCCTTGCAATGGAATACATTTTTATTGCTGAAGGTCAATATTATAAGTACAAAAAAGAGAAAAAAATGACAAATCACATCTGTGAAGTACAATGTGAAAACATAGAGCTGATGATGATCTGATATATAGGCCTATAAAAATATGTTGACAATTCCAATTCCTTGCAATTTTTGACAATGAGTACTGAAGATGAGCACTTTAAATAATATTCTGTATTCGGTGATGCCACAATGCTATTGCTTGTAAATTATTGGTACTCCAGTTCCGATACTGTGTTCATGCTTTTTGGTATCTAGAGTATCGTGCTGCAAAACACATGATATTATATTATTATAAATTATTATCCTGTTATCCACTGTTCGTATTCTGTGAATCCGTTATCCAGTTTATGTACAACTAACCATGTATTGAGTGCTGGGAGTGGAGGAAGATTGTGAAAGATGCTGTGAGGGTGATATAACGCCAGCAGTACAACCTGCGGAATGAATACGATTCATATCAGATTCATTGCCGTATTAATTGTAATAAAATTCATTACAAAATTATATAGGCTATATATTTTTATTAAAGTATGTGTGTTGTGTGGTGCAGACCTTTAGCGCTACATGACATGCCGTAGGCTGAATTGCACTACCAGTCGTCGAGTACTTCAAGTGTGATAGCTGTAGTTTGCAAGAGCTAAAAGGTTGGATGAACCAACGGTGCTTCAATGTTTGTGTACTATAAGGGAGGATCATATTGAACTCTTGAACTGTTTTATAGCTAACTGATCACTGACAGAATGATTGGCTGATCAGGAACCGCTGTGGGTGGGAGATACGTGGGTTGTTCCATATATAAGTAGCCAGTAGCTGCTGTTTTTTTAATTTTTGAGATATTACAAATCCGAGTAGGAAATTAAATTTCCAACATCTCTGGAAAATTTCGTAACAATGACGTCACTACTAGTACTTCAGATAAACAATGAACCTGGCGAGGGTGCCACTGTTAGCGTCCAGAATTGAACAGCTTGCAGTTATTCAATTTCTTTGGGCAAAAGGTTTTAGTACGGCTGAAATTTACAATGAAGTATGGCCAGTGTGTGCCTGTACAAGTGCTTTAATCTATCGGCGGTAAAAAGTTGGTGCCACAAATTTCCTAGCGGCCGAATGCATTTAGTTGACAACAAGCGGTTCGAACGGCATGTTGCTGTGACTGACAATGGTGTTGTCACGAAAATTGGTGAGAAATTAAATTACTGTTCATTGTTCAATGTAGGGTTTACATACTATACTGTGTAATAAAACTATTGTTTTCGGCAACATGCCTATTTTAGGTCCAATGATTTCTTGTTTATTCTTTGTGAAAACTATGCTACGTTACCATTATGCGCACTGAATAACTGGATGGATATTTCCATATCCTGAAGCCTTTATATTTTCACATCACATTTGTGACGTCATAGTTGCAGAATTTTCCAGAGATGTTGGAAATTGAATTTCCTATAAAACATATATGTCAAATATATCTCGGATTTGTAATATCTCAAATATTAAAAAAACGGCAGCAACTGGCTACTTATATATGGAACGACCCTGGTACAAACTGTCCTAATGGGCTATGGCGTATAGATCTTGAACTTTGTGACTTGATTAGGCATTCCTGATTCTTACATTGGCCCACTAGATTTGAATGGTTGAAAAATGTTGGCTGCTACTGTATAGTACCGGTATAGACTATAGAGCTTAAGCTGAACAGGTTGTAAAATTGAATTTGTATTTTATTCCAGTATTTGTTTTGGATATGAGTTTTTGAATAATATCTGAATTAATATTCACCTCACTAAGCGTTCAAAAATAACGGGTGAACTTTGAAGTTTAATAATTTAAGTCTGCATCATAAAAAATATCCCCTTTGCAAATTCGTAAGGACTCAATCAAAAATAAATATTTTGGCTTCCTACATTTATTTGCAGGGATTGTAAGCAAGAAAATTTGGCATGGGTGCTCCAAATTTTAAGTCAAGATTTTTGTTTTGTAAAAAGTTATGAACAATTAACATATTTGCAAAATGTTAAAAAATGTCATTATTCAAAATTTTAAAGTAAAATTGGCGAAATTACGCAAGCAATGTCATGTTGTCAGCAGATGACCATCCGTGTTACCCGCAGTCATTGCCTTTATGGATATGATACTCTAGACTAGGGGTTCTCAACCTTTTCTGTTACGGGGAACACTTAATTTATTTAGTGGTGGCCGGGGAACACCAAGTCATAATGTACGCCCAGCGAGAGCAATGAGTTTGACAACGAAGTGCTCCAAGATTTTGATAGAGATTGTTAGGGCCGTCCATAAAATACTTTACACATCGAGGGGGGGGAAGCAACATAGTGCGAAAATTGACTACAAGGGAGATGTGTATCGACATGGGTAGGTAGCGTAGCTCAACATTTAGTAAAATTTGGCGGAATTCTAATTAAAATGTGCTTTCGCGAGCGATGCGAGCAAAAAAGTTTAGCTTTTCTCAAAGCAGGGTCAAGGACTGTATGAGCGAGTCTTGATATCAATTTTTGACATAAACATTAAAAATTTTCTCCTGTGGCGGAATACCTGGCTACTCGCCGCGGAACACCGGTGTTCCGCGGAACACAGGTGTTCCGCGGAACACAGGTTGAGAACCCCTGCTCTAGACTCTAGTTCCCTTCATCCCGCTCCATTGTGAACTTAACACTTATTATTATTTTTATTTTGTTTCTCTGAAAGCTTGGTTGTTCAAAACTCGTCACGTAGCACAGCAGATCTGTGCTTGAAGGTAGCATAGGCCTCTTGTCAAGTACTTCCGTAGCTTTAGACAGTGGTTAGATTTTAAATTAAAATTTTGACGTCTCATGTCAAATTATCTTCGCATCAAGCAGGCAACGGCCTCTTTAAGAATTTTTGGCCGAGCTATCTCGAATTTGCTTTAATTTTGTGTATACAGGACACATTTTTGGCCGAGTTATCATTAACTTGCTTTAATTTGGTATATACAGGACATGAGTGTTATTGCTCAGCTGCCGGCATCTGTTAAGCTATGGGCTTCCAAGATTATGCTGAGATAGCCTTCCCTTCAAAAAGAATGAAGGGAAGGCAAGGGATGCTATAAGTAGCAATTTGGCTTCAGAAAGGGCATGGAAACGAGGGAGGCTACTGGGGTATTGAGTAGGCCTACTTTGTATGAAAGGAGCGTAGAAATTGTCAATGACTTATATGTTTGCCTTATTAATTTGAACTAGACGGTAGTACAGTACAAGTGCATAAACGGCGTGGGCCCAGGCCCCCATGCGCAGCTAATCTTTCATTTTAAAATTTGGAGCAAGGTGTAACCTATTTTTCAAATTCAGGTGAAGAATGGTGAATTCAGGTGAATTTATCTTAGGGAAATAAAAAGCAAGGTTAGATCGCGATTGACGCGAAGTGCTTTATTTGGTGCCCTCATCCCCCATAACATTTACGAAAAAATGTATGGCCTATAATTCCTTATTTGAAGAAAGAAATGTTATGACACTGAATTTATCAATATGGCACTCAAAGTTGTTCGACTGCTAACTTGTTAATCGGACTCTATGCCACAAAAATCTTGCAAATCGTATGTATAGTTAAATGGTTATCGCTCTTTATGTAAACGTGAGCAAATTTTCCTCCGACAGTACTTTTAGAATTTGTGAAAAGATTTATTGTTTAAAATACTGCCATTTATCAGAGATATTTTTTCAAACTTAATGTGTTGTCATTAGCGTACATCAATGTCGCAATGATAGAGTAAACATTAAAAATTTAAAACATTGGAAGTGGGGCTCCCGGGGGTATTGTTAACTTTTTAACAAATTCAAGCAAACTTGAACAATCCGGGCACAGGACACATGTTTCCTGAAAATATGGTCCAAAACCATTCAGTGGTTGCTTAGTTATTTTGGCGTAATGGTTTAAATAGGTTTTTTCCCCTACATCAAAAAGAAATCGTTTTCCCACGTTACAGGTCAGTATTTTCCGAAAACTTACATTGTGAATTTTGTAGTTCTGAGCGAGTTATGAGTGAGAAGCTATGCCGTAAAAATTGTGCGTATCGGATGTATAGTTTAGAAGTTATCGCGGTTTATATACAGGTACCCAAATTTGACCCTCCAGGCCCTCTTAGCATTTGACGAAAAAAAAAAGGCTCGGAACACTTTCACCAATGTGAAAAAAGTTTTCCTCCCAAATATACTTCCACAAGTTTTCACATTAGTCGCTGGGAGACCGTCAAAAGGCCCAAAAGAAATTTTTTATTTATAGATGTATTTTTTATAAAGCAAAGCTATGTCTATCTATGTCTATCGACAAAAGCCGTAAAAAGCATTTGAAAGCGTTAACTGGATGAGATCAATGAATATTATGAGATAGTTGTGTGAACCAAGGAGCTAGTGTTGAAAGGCTTCATTCTATTGATACAAATAATTTTTTCACCTGTTTGGAGAATGTATAGTAGATCTTTAATGCAAATTACAGATATATTGACCTTTGAAAATTCATGAGCTTGTAACAAATTATCTAAGCTAAAAACTCGTAGAAATTGAATAACTATTGAAGATAGGCTAATACTGCGATTCTGCTGCCCAGACGGCTTCGTTTTTATTGGGTAGTTTTGCAATAATTTTATGAAGTCCTTTAATTAGCTTAATGTTGCTTCCTGAGCACTCGAATCTGTTTTTTGTTTATAGTATAACTAAATATTCGAATACCGATACTTGTTTTTTTAAATATTAATTACTAGCTGGGGTACTCGGCGATGCTTGGGGCTAAAAGGGCTGTCAGGAGCATCAGGAGACCCAGAGTGTCTTGAAAAGAGATCCAAAGTGTCGAAGGGGCCCTTTTGGGGTCTCTTTGGTGCCCCTTCGGGGCTTAGGGTCCCGAAGGGGCGTCAGGGGAAGGGGGCACTAGTGCCCGGAAGGGGCACCAGGGGGCCACTGGGGCCCCCTAGTGGGGGCACTTTACCCCACTTGGCATTGATGGCCCCTTCTAGGCCCCTTTGAGACCCTTGGTCCTCATCAGCAACGTGAAGAGCATCTAAGTCTATTTGTCCCAATTTTATATGCGGTCGGGGAGCCCCTGGGGCTCCCAGAGGCAGCCCCAGAATCCATTTGAGGCCTCAGGGTCAATGTTGAACCTCCACCAGCATCACGAAAAACAATGGTGTGCTAACTCTTGCGTCCTCTTTGGGGTCCCCCTGGTGCCCCTTTGGGGCACAGGGTCTCTTTGGGGTCTCTAACCCCTTTGGGGCTCTTACGGGGTCCCTCAGCGACTTCGTTTGAGCTCTCGCGAAAAATAGTGGAATTCTAACTCTTTGATGCCCCTTTGGGGCCTCTTTGGGGCCCCCCTGGTGCCCCTTTTTGGCACAGGGTCCCTTTGGGTCCCATTTGGGGCCCCTCGGCAACCTCCTTTGAGCTATCACCAGCATCATGGAGAGCATGTGGGCGGATTTTTCTCAATTTTTTATATGGCCAGGAGGCCTTTGGCCCCCATGGGGGGCCCCCGGAGACTCCCAGGGGGCTGGAAACCCCCCTATGACCTGAGATAAGAAATTTGTGATTGACCTGCGCAAATTTTGGGTCGATATCTTTAAAACTGCGCGAAGGCATCGAGACGTACACACACACACACACACACACACACACACACTCACAGAAAGACGAAAATTCTTGCTTATAGATATGGATTAAAATTTAGCAGTACTGTTCTATTGTTTTCAGACTATTAACAATCAAATTTTGATTATTTGTCAATTATCTTACTTGTAGTTGCATTAAGCAAACAGAATAATTATATTGTGTTTACATGCTTAGGCCTAATTATGCCAATTACAATTTAAGTCTTGCTTTTGTTTTTTTTGTTTATTGTAGTTTAGATCGTAGATTTTTTTGTGTGTAGCAAAAAGACTATATACAGTCAGGTTCTGTGCAAGGGAGCCTGCACAGAACCGCTCCCCCTTCTTTAGTCGTCTTTTACGACTCGCCCAGGGAGCTCTGGGCTGTAAGCCAATTCTTTGTTTTCCGGCCTGCAGGAGGTAATTTTTGTCATGCTGCTTATGAGATGAGCAGAGCATAGAGGAGCCGCTGATTTCGATATACTGCATGAAGTTGACAGGTTATGAACTACTGAAGGAGAGCGAAGCTGCGTGATATGATGGAGAGTAGAGTGACACGGGGACGAGGCTTCGTCCCCATCCCCACCCCGCAATACTTGTTTTGTACCCATCCCTACCCCTTCCCTGCAGTCTTCAGCCCCATCCCTGCAACATGACATAAAGCTGTCCCCATCCCCGCACCAACCCCACAGAAGTTGTCCCCATCCCCTCCTCATCACTGCAATTACGCAGTCCAAAAAAATTTTCAGCGGTGTCGCGCATGACACTAAATATACTTTCATCCATGATTTGTATTTTAAAGATCGTTCCTTGTGGTTAATCATTTCAGCTTTTAACGTTCAGTCAGGTAAGCCCTTCTTGATTATCTATCTTGTACGATAAAAACCTTGATAGTCTTTAGGGCTGACTTGAGATTTTTCATACTACTGCTACACGCAGTGACTACCATCAGAGTAGAGGTAGAGATATATCTACTACCGTCCCCATGCTGCCCCATCTTGTTGCTCCATCATGCTGCTCTTCATCATTCTGCTCCCTGCTATCGCGATATTCCCGCAGAATTCTCAACTTCGGTGACCATTACCGTGGCATTACCGCGGCTACCGCAATAAATACTGCGATCGATAACACCGTATCGCTCTCTATCATATGGAGTAACTAGAAGAGTATCATTGAGCAATGCTTTAGGCATAGAGAGCGAAAAATAGACTGCAAAGGGATGTCGTCTAGAGTCTAGACCAGTGTTTCTCAATGTGTGGTACGCCGGGGACCGCTGGGGTTTTACTTGATGGTGCCAGGGGTCCAGGACGTAACTGAAAAATTTAAATTATTTGAAAAAATTGAACTACGATGATAGAAAGAAAACTGTCATGAGAATTATTGTCAGCAAAGTGTTAGTGTTGTGATAATTTTATTAAATACAAAACAAATTGCAATATGTAGGGTCAATGTTTTGGACTATTTTATTATTTTTGTACTCTATTTTATTCGGCATTCATTGCAAGAGTTGTGCTATCTGTCTACTTTGAACTCCCCTTGCAAGCCCAGGAACAAAGAATTGGCTTGCAGCCTAGGGTTACCCGGGCGAGTCGTAAAAGGCAGCTAAAGAAGGGGGAGCGGTTCTGTGGCCCTCTTACACAGAACTGGACAGTTATAGTCTTCGTTACTCACACACGGTCCTTAAAATACAGCCCTTTATCTACTTTGAACACTAATTAAACTAATGTAGAACTGTGAGGGTTTGCAAATCTTAAAATATTTAGTCAGGGTGCGCCAGAAAAATTTGAGAACCACTTGTCTAGACGTTTGTATGCTAAACAATGTGTTCCATCCATGGATTGTACAATCGATCAGTAGCCCAGCTGCCGCGAGCAATCCAATACAGAACATTAAACATACCATACTGTTTTAAACTTACAGTACAGTTCAAAATGAAATGGATTTGATTCTTACTTTAAAGTCATTTATCTTTTCGATTTCATAACGTTACAAGCGGTTACTTAATAGCTTAGGCAGTATGAACTACGGTTGCTTAAATAGTTTAGGCCATGTTGCTCTTTTTAATAAGATTGTATTATTCGTGAAATACTCATTGAAACAAGAATATAGCACCACTAGAAGAATATAGCACCACTAGAAGAATATAGCACCAGTATAGCATTGCTTAAAGCGTCCACACAGATGGAAAATGAAATAAAATACGAGCCCCAAAAAGTGCGCCTAAAGGCGCGCGGCAGCACACTATGTTCATGATTCCTGGCAGTGACAGTCACATCAGCTGTCTGCCTGAGTCGTGGCCGCCAGTGTCCCCAAAACCGCCGCAGCATTGCCACGTTGGACAGCCAGTGCAAGCCGCTGCTTCAGAAAAGCAGTCGACCGTAC
>JAQIWG010005092.1:0-15022 GCA_034695025.1 Chamaedrilus cognettii | reverse complement strand
CCCAGGTGCAAACAGAACCACCTATGACAACCGTTTTTCAAATCCGTCTATCCAAATCCATGTTTCCAGACCAGACTTCTCTTACATTTATTTCACTTGTGATCTTAAGCTTTACTTCAGAACATTTCACCCATAAAACATTTTTATACCGCTCATTGTTATAGCTGCCACTGCTATATCAACTCCAAGTTCCAATTTATACCGACAAAGAGCATTTTTAATGCTGCTGGGGGGGGGGTGCATCCCCCCATCCCCCCCCCCTGGATCCGTTCTTGCCGGTCAGCTGTCTCTTCTGATACAATGGAAAAAAATTAATTTATTGCTCGGTTCAGCACCATTGAACCAGTAATTGACGTTTAGGATTAAAAGAATAAAATATTTGCAAACGCTTACGCCAAGTGATGCAAATTTTCGTTGACTGTCGAGCGCGTCCTTCGCGATGTCTGCGTTCTGCAGTCGATGCAAGAGCGTCTGCCTCTCAAACCCTGAACGTTCCAATTGCAAACGTGCATACCGCATAGTCAATGCAAACATGTTGTTGAGTCCATGTCGTTGAGTCCAACATGTTTGAGTTCATCCGAGTTCAACCGAGTTCTAAGTTCTCTGCCACGGTGGTACAGACTGCCGTCGATGACGATTAATTGATGTCACTGATGTGCGACGTAGTCAAAGTAGGCAGACAAAGTAGGCAGACGCGTCAAGGCCCATACGAGACATTTGCTTTTAGATCAAGGAATCAGATTATCACTACTAGGCGCAAATAGGGTCATAGCCTATCATCGTTGACGTATTATTCAAGAGCACCAGGCTTAGCCAAAATACTAGCTAGTTAGAGCATAAATATTTAATTACATGTATCGCCCATTTAAAGTACAAAAAATTATTTTTATTCAGCATGGACATTAGCTGTGCATACCAAAGCCTCCTAACCGTGGCTGCACCATTGTAGCCTACGCCTATCATTATTTACACAGTAGGCTATAGAAGGCGTCTAAAATATAAGAATAAAGAGAATGACTCAGTCATGGTCCGTCACGCCGCGACCGAAGGCCAAAAGCTGTGGGCCGTTATGGCTACGATCGCCATAAGCTCTGTCCTTCGCTGTCCTGATAGAAATGTGACGCCAGGGACTCTGCCTTCCCTGGTGTCCCTCGTTCGATCTGGGCGCCAGCTTCCCTCCCTGGCCTCGCGGTCAAATTACAGTTGGCCTATAGAAGAATTACCCGATGAATATCCACTGACTGATTTGGCAGCGTGCCAGCTGCGGGGGGAGCGGACGACTTATGACGCAAGCTGTGCCACGCGGTGGGCTAACGGAAGTGGGAAGAGATCTGATTGGTTGGAAGGCTGCCAAGGGGGGGGGGTGGTGGCCTGCGTAGCGTGCGATAGCACGCTTCTCTAGCACTTTGAGGCGGACGGCGGTCGAGAGCGGTCGTGTTGCGACGGGCCTCCTGGTGGCGACGCGCTACAGCGTGCGTTTGCGCGTTTCGTGTCTTTCTTCTTGCGCTTGGGTACGGTCGAGATCGGGCGCGCGGTCCAGGTCTCCCGGCGAACGACAGCGAGCGACTGGCGACGGCAGGGCGCCATCAGCTGTCGCTTGTTGATGCAAGCATCGGTCGCGTCAGCGGTCGCGATAGCGGTCGAGATCGGACGCGTGGTGAAGGGCCTCCTGGTGGCGGCGTGCTGCAGCTCGCGGTTCGTTCCCTTGGCTCCGAGCGACGGGAGAGGGGGTGAGCGGGCGCATGTCATGGACGCTAGAGAGGTAGCGTGACGGGCGATGGCAGGGAGTCAATCGGCCTTCTTCTGCGACCTGTGAGAGGATTGTTCTAGGATTATTGTCAGCGCGAGTGCGTGTATTGGATTATTTGGATTTGGAGACTGTGCGATGGATTACAGATACGGTTAGTGTGTTCAACGCTGAATTTTAGTGTAGCGTTTCGCACGCTCGACTGATTGCTGCTAATGTTTTAGTTGCACTCTATTGCTGCATTGAGAATTTACATGCCTCATTCTCATTTTCAGGCCTGATGCACTGTATATAAAATAAATCTAATCAGCGCAAATCAGTTCTGCTTTAGTCTGAGTCGAATTAGGAAATGAATCGGTAAAACTTAAACTATCCTAGCAAAGTTTCACCTGCTTTGCCGGATAGATTCACCGGATAGATTCACCCGTTTTCACCGGACAGATTCACCCGATTTACCGGATAGATTTGCCGGATAGATTTGCCCGTTTTCACTGGATAGATTCACCAGATTTACCGGATAGATTCGCTAGATAGATTCACCCGTTTTCACCGGACAGATTCACCGGATAGATTCACCGGATAGTTTCACCCGTTTTCACCGGATAGATTCGCCTGTTTTCACTGGATAGATTTACTCGATTTACCGGATAGATTTACCGGATAGATTCACCCGTTTTCACCAGATAGATTCACCCGATTTGCTGGATAGATTTGCCGGATATATTTTCCGGATATATTTGCCCGTTTTCACCAGATAGATTAACTGGATAGATTCACCCGTTTTCACCGGATAGTTTCACCTGATTTACCGGATAGATATGCACCGGATAGATTCACCAGATAGATTCACCGGATAGATTCACCGGATATTTACCGGATAGATTCACCCGATAGGTTTAGATAAATAACGGGATCAAGGGCAAAGCAGGGGCGATAGATGCACGGCATGCATAGCTGATCTGAGCAAGCTTAGGGTCACGTCAAAAAGGGGTTAAAGCGATTGCACTATCTCCACTGGAACTTACTGCCTCTGCCTGTAAAAACCCCTTCCCGCACCTCCTTTGTCATATCCTCGTCGCCGCCTCCGGCGGACCACAGCGACGTCGAAGGTGACGACGTCTCTCAGGACCAGGGTGTCCGCTCTGGGCCTCGCTTCGGCCTGATCAGCTCGAGCGAGGTTGACGTGACTCACGGATCGGGGCGCAAGCTGCCCAAGGTCCCCTCGGGAAGTACCGCTGTGGCTGGGGCGAGCTGCAGCGGACCAGGAGAGGACCGTAAAAGCTACAATAGTACCAGAAGTGGGTTCAACGTCAACCTGGGGGATGAGGGGGATCTGGGGAGGTCATTCATGGATCAAGCCGACGAGGGGCGTGGCTGCGGGGGCAGGGGCTTCGACGATGGAGCTGCCTACTCGAGTATGGGCTACGGCGCTCATGACACCGATCCGCACAGAGAGCGGCGAGCTGTTGATCTTGATGTCGCAAAGATGAGGGCCGAGGTGGCGAAGTTTGAGCGCAGCATCGGCGCGATTTGCGTGGCAGGCATACGAGTAAGCGAGAGTCGTTACGATGCTCAGGTGTCGAGGACCTGGAAACCTGTGTCTGCCATGTAGCGCGACAGCAAGCCGTTGCCGACACCGGCAAAGGGATATGAAGCGGCGTCGGTGTCCAAGCGTGCAATTCAAGATAGAGAATCTGATTCACGTCCCGATTATCGTCGCGTCGTCTATGATCGATTGATGACCAAGCGTGAGTGCGCTTATAGAGATGGCTGTGACGAGCGTGACCGTCATGTTCGTGAAGTCCGTGCTCGTTCAAAGTCTCCTGCATGGTGTGCTGAACGTGAGGACTATGCGCGACGTAAGCCTGCTCGGCCTGAAAAGTTTGAGCGACAAGATGCCTGAAACCTTGATGAAGCGTATAGGCTCGCTGTTATCTTGGAAGCAAATAGTCGAGGCGCGAACTGGAAAGTACCGCAGAGCCAGCAGCAGTGTCGTGAACGCGGTGGATACTATGATGCACGAGCGGTGAAGTCGTTTTCTGAGGTGCTGCCTGAGGTGAAATCTGAACGAGATTCTGAGGGGGCGAGGGAGATCCCTGAGTTGAAGGTTATGGTGGAGAAACTGTCAGTTCGTAGCTGAATTCTTCGCGGAGAAGATGAAATCTCGCTCGGGTGATGTCGCTCGTCAACCAGAAGTTCCATCGAAGTAAACTGGCCGCTATTTCGTGTATGGTGATGCAGCTCACTACACTATCAGCGACGTCGAAGGTGACGACGTCCTTCAGTACCAGGGTGTCCGCTCTGGGCCTCGCTCCGGCCTGATCAGCCCGAGCGGGGTTGACGTGACTCATGGATCGGGGCGCAAGCTGCTCGAGATCTCCTCGGGAAGTACCGCTGTGGCTGGGGCGAGCCGCAGCGGACCAGGAGAGGACCGTAAAAGCTACAGAAATATCGAAGGCATTGGTGAGGGGGGGGGGGGTGATTGTAGAGGGTGGAATGATGCAGGTGTGAACGGGGGGTAGTAATTTATGCATTTATTGTGCTGGTCATGATGAAAATAAGACTATTGGATGTCACTGATGTGCTACGTTGCACATCAGTGACAGCAATTAAGTTCCCTCAAATTTTTAAAGTGCGTGCAAAGAAAGAAGTCGTGTGCACACTTATTTAAAGTTATGTCATTCCTGTGTGGACTTTTTGGACAAGTAACATAATTCCAACGTGTTTGAACTCACGGACGGGGGGGCGGGGCTGACAGAAATTTTTCAAGCCTTTCTTAACAGTCATTGTCCAAGTCAGCTTCATAAAAACTGTTCAAATTCCACTAGTTACTTACTTTGTTTACACTGAGGTTATATGAGCTTGCGGCGCTCAGACGGTTGATGTCAACAAAACTAAGCTTCATTTTCGAAACAACCTAGCAGAATTTTATTTTAGCAAAGCCAATTTCTCTGAGTGGTGTTCGATTTGCTCTGCGCAGCACCTCTGAAATCTGCGCGGCCGTGCACCTGCGAGGGAACATTGCTATTGGGTGACTAAGAGTGGATTCTATAGTCGTTCCTTTGTTTCCACCTTTACCTAAACCTTATCTTAGGAGACAATTTAGCGGCAGCTCTTAACTGCTATTCAAAATAACGTTTGCTAAGTCCATTTGAATTGATATACAAGATATAAATAAAGATGACGTCATACATTTTGATCTAAATAACTTTCTTTTTGAAACTGAATTCAAATTAACCTCATTTCTTGTTAAAATGTTTATTTTCTTTTTTACTGAGAATTTTTTTTTTGCAAGTTTTGTTGAATGGCAGTGAAGGGCTGCCGTTAAATTGATCTAAAATCTGTTTCTTGGCAAGTACCTTGCCTAGCCGGGCGTAAAGGTACGTCTATAGAATCCACCCTAAGACTAGACTATATATAGGATAGATATGAACTTATTATGATGCATATAGCTTTCTCGCGTGAGCGAGAGTGGGGGGCCTACTCACTGAAAGTACTGCATGATTGCACTCTAGAGTGAGATGGGTAATTGGGTATTATACTGTAAAGTGATTATGGAAAGAAGTATACAGTATAGTCATTTCTGTTTGGATGTCAAAGAGTTTTTTTTATTCGATTGGTATTTAACCACGCCTGACTCATATTTATATGCAAATAATTTTTACTTGTCAGATCTTAATCTGTATGCTTGATATCTTTAATTTAAATGTGCAAGATTATGAGAAATGTGTTGTTACTCTTTAAGGTTGGGACCCGGTTGTTGTTAAGGTTGTGACCCTATTGTTAATGAGGCTGTGACCCAAATGTTATTATAGTTGTGACCCGATTGAGGTTGAGGTTGTGACCCGATTGTTGTTCAGGTTGCGACACAATCATTGTTCAGGTTGTAACTCGATTGTTGTTCAGGTTTCGACCCGATTAATGTCAAGGTTGTGACCCGATTCTTGTTCAGGTTGTGACTCGGTTATTGTTCAGGGTGTGACCCAATTATTGTTCATATTGTAACCCAAATTTTGTTCAGGTTGTGACCTGGAGCGTCTATACGTTCCTTCTCGCATGTCTCTTTGCCAGACAACGACTTGTCTGGGACTCAACAGAAATGTATTTTCCATTCTTCACTTTTGTCCAATTTTTTTTCTACATGGGATGGCTCAAGGTTGGTTACAGCAGTTGATCTAACGTAATGTTAAGTTTATTCTCTATCATGTCAAGGATTAGGTATTAGGACTGGAGATATTATCAATCCTGATGCACATGTTCCAAAACAGGCTGGCAAATGGCTACGGATCTGACTACAACGCTAGGCTAACATCTAACTACATGAACTTTATAATCAGCAACAATAAACTTCAAAAATATGTAGCAAATGTATGAAATACATTAATGTTCAGCACTTACAAAGTAAGCTACTGATGCATAGCATAGGGACATAAGCTTCAGCACAATAGTGTCTGCACTTTGCTTCTATTGACATATATTGTGACATATGTTGTGACACATACAGGGTGAGTCATAAAAAAATGTGCCTCTAGCGATATCGCGAAAACTTCTCCACATTGTTACATTTTGGCCTAATTTTCTCAGGGTTTGTAGCTGAGATAATTTGACACAAACTCAGAAATTTGCAAAAAGAAATTCGCTTCCGTTCAGAAGTTATGGAACTTTTTCGAAAAAAGTCAAAAAGTCACTTGAACCAAGGCAATGAAGCCTATTTAAAGAGCTACAGAGCTTGGGCGACCTGACTTCCTTTGTATTATTTGGTGGCCCTGAAAAGAGCCGATTTGCGTAATTCGTCAATCTAAAGCTGGTGTTCGAAGTGACCGCCATCTGCTCTGACACACGTCCGAAGCCTCTTTCTGAATGCAAGCACTTGTCAATCGGATCCTGCGGCAAGTCATCCCAGATCGCTTCCGGTAAGATCCGCCTTGGTCTTTGCCCTAGGTTTGTGCGCTTGGTACTTATCAAGCATTGCCCCCCACACATGGTAATCAAGTGTATTTAGGTTCGGGTAGTTAAGAGGCCACTCATCTTTCTTGATGACATCCGGACAGTTCTGATCCAGCCAATCCTGTGTCTGGCGGATGGTATGGGCCGGCGCGCCATCTTGATGAAAGATGAAGGCGGCGCGCACAACGTTGTGACGATCTTCGATCAGTACAATCATTACGCAAATAGGCCCTTTTCAGGGCCACCAAATAATACAAATGAACATCAGGTCAGCCAAGCTCTTGTAGCTCTTTAAATAGGCTTTATTGCCTTGGTTCAAGTGACTTCTTGACTTTTTTCGAAAAAGTTTCATAACTTCTGAACGGAGGCGAATTTCTTTTTGCAAATTTCAGAATTTGTGTCAAATTATCTCGGCTACAAGTCCTGAAAAAATTAGGCCAAAATATTAAAATTTGGAGAAGCTATCGCGATATCGCTAGGGGCACGTTTTTTATGACTCACCCTGTACATGTAGTACATCTTGCGCGTCCTAAAGTAGTTAAACCGTGCAGTAAGCCTAATGTTCGTTACGTATCGAAAACGGTCAGTTAAGTAGTAGGCCTAACAACTCTAGTAGCACCAGGTCTCCAGGAATAACTCCGAACCATTGCGGAAAAAATAATACTAGGCATTACCATTGGTGGAAAAGAAATAGAACAGGTGGACAAATTTACATAATTATTTGGAGCAACGATATCCGAAGATGAAAGCGGTGAGACCGACATAAAGAGAATACATGTTGCACCAGCAGCAAGCGCCGTGGGAAATCTAAACACCATGTGGAACTTAACAAATGTGACCTACAAACTAAATACAAGTACTCCAAACTATGATTGTCCCTAAATTGCTGTAAGCCTCAGAAAGCTGGACGCTGAAGAACCCGCCGAAAGGAATATGTTGACCACGGAAATGGGTTGGCTTAGCTAGGAGAATGCTGGGTGTGTCGATACAGCAGAGAATAAGAAAAGAAATAGAAATTGTTATAGGCAACGACTTGGACACGAAATACATGTAGGCCTATCACTGGTACAAAAAATACAAGAAAGACGCCGCAAGTGGTTTGGACACGTCTCCAGAACGAACCAGGAGAGACTGCAATACCTGGCACTGCACACCAATTTAAAGCACACGTAGCCTACATGGTCCAAGAAGCCACGGCAGACACAGACGAAGATGGATCGACAACATAGCGGAGTACCTAGAACAAAAGGACATGTCAATGAACAATGCCATAAGAGCGATGTCGACAGATAATCAGATATGCTTGGAGAAAGCTCATATGGCCCCATCGTCACTCACAGAGCTGACGGACGGATCAAAAGAAGAAGAGGTAGTAGGCCTAACAACTCTTACGAACTCATAGTAGCTTACTGGTCACAGTGTTCAACTCCTCAATAATCAATAAGCTATCTCAATCTCATCCTGTAACTTTGCTATCCTGCTAATAGCGCTTCATCAAAGGGTATTGGGCATATTACTATTAAAGCCCATTAGATTCTGTTCGGGATATCGATCTTGCTTCCGTTCATTCGGCGTGCATTACATCTGATCGTCGCAATGCAGGTCTATTTCAATTTTCTTTTGACTGAAAATCTGTTCGTCGTCGACCGTGCGCGGATGAAAGCGACGAGCTTGTTGACGGAAGGCACAGAGCGGATGCACTATAATAATTATACGCTGGTCACAAAATGCTTTTTGGCTTTCGGTAGGATGTAAATTAAAAACATCAAGAACCCGAAGCAGTCAGCGATTGCTTTCTGCAATCAGCAATGCAAGTAGGGTTTTGACTAAAATTCTCAACTTTTTTGTTTCCTAGTTGTTTTTAAATTTTCTAAAACGTTCATACATGTACATGCATGAACGTTTTCTTATAATGTGCTGAAACAGCCAGTTTATGTAAATTCAAATAATGATATGGGCCCAGCGTCGGACTGTGCAACTATTCAGGGCAACGTGCTTCTTTCATAGGAATTTTTTATATCTAACCGTAAAACATACGTTTCCGAATCTTTTTTCTATCAAGAAGTCAAGATTCGTCTGCTAACAAAACCCATAGGCTACTGATAGCCTACGTTGAAGTTAACGCCTGATTGGCAAATAATTTACTAAACCATCATCTATCGTAGGTATGCTTTAAGTTTTGAGATAGTTTGGTACGCAACATTGACGCTTAAGGTGATTTCAAAACAATAACGCAACAAAACCTAGAATTCTAACAAAACCTCGTCAGACTAGACCAGCGAATGGCGCTGCTTCAATCCTCGTTTCTCGAGCGCCATGTGATCGCCGTCCTGCTAACGGCGGCCGTGTGGCGGGGAGAGGTCGGGAGGGGGGTGGCGTGCCTGCGCGTGGGGTACAGCAGCGCGTCCAACAGTCAGGGCGCGGTCAGCCTCGCGCTCGAGCAGGCACAGGCGGACGGACTGCTAGCCGGCGAGAACTTCACGTGAGTAGGGGCCTAGGCACGACCTACATTACGAGCGTAATTGCAGGTAATTGCAGGTCCTAGCACACGGATTGTGTTGGTGGTGGTATCGACCCCCTTCGAGGTACGCGACGCCAGACCCGGAGTCCCACACAAGGACGCATCCAGGGGGGAGAGGGGTGGGGGGAGGCACACCCCCCCCCCTCCACTAGCATAAAAATACTTTTTCTTGTCAAATTTGTGTTGATGAAACAGTGACCGATGTAACAATGCGCTGCATTAAAAGATCAAATGCATTGAGTCATCTCATGCTTCAAATTTGAAGTGAAATGCAGTAGTCTCGTGTGAAGAAAGTGATAAAAGAATTTGATTTTGACACTGTAACTTGGTCCAAAAACCTCCGGCCCCCTCCCCATAAATACCTACCCTCGAGGAAAAATTATGTTGTAGGCCTTGAGTAACCTAGTGTAGCAAATTTATACTAACTTGCAAGTAACTTAGCAGTGTGAAACTTAGCCTCTTGGAAACCTTAAAGGAGAGGAAATGCTTCTAATACAACAAGGTGGATCACATGACATTGTGACACGACACAGGTACTTTACTAAGAGAGTGTAGGCCTACATGTACTTGTAGCTCTGTCGCATTTTTGGAACTCCATCTATTCTCAAGTTTTTTGCTTACTGTCACTTGGCCATGCATGCTAGATTACCAGCCACCAGCGCCAGACTGGAGATTACGGTGTGGTACAGTGGGTCACGTGACATTGTGACTTGGCAATGGATAGTCTGTAGTCGACTGTCTTTGCATACTTGGAGATCTGTCTGTAATGTTTTAGCTTCTACTACGAGGGCAGTTCGTGCGATCCGCAAAGTTCATCAAACGCAGCGCTTGACCTGATTGTCAGTAAAGAAGTCGACGTCTTCTTTGGACCCTTCTGTACTAACGGTGAGACTTGTTACAGGAGTAGTGGCTTAAGCAGAATGTTAGAGTAGACCTACCTTTATCACTTCTTCGTAGTCTGACAAATCATCTGCGTTACTATAGGTTACTAGTCTCACTATTGCCCCCGCATACACCCTGCACATTTAGGACGTATAGGATGCAATGCTATCTTTAGCAATATCACATGCACATGCATAGGCCTATGCTTTTAGAGGCACAGGTCGCTTACTCCACTGTTACAAAGTCTCATTGGTGTATTATGTCCACTTGGATAACCGCATGCAACTCATCCATATCCCGAACACATCTCGCATAAACCTTGTATGCACCTTGAACATATCGTCGATATATACCGCATACATCCGGTGTAAACCCTGCATAAACACCGCATACATTCCACATTTCTATCGCATTCTACTTCTAGTATACCTCAAAGGCTCTAGCACACCACGTTTAAATCCCGCATACACTCTGCACACAACACGCACACTCCCTGCATTCACCCCGCATATACCCTGCATACACTCCGCTTTAACTATACATACACTCGATAGTGCAGCGATGCGTACACACCCCACATATACCGCGCACCTCGACAGTGCAGCCTGCCCGCCACCCGCCTACATCGCCTCGTACCTGCGCGTCGCGCTGCTGCCCGAGTACTGTCTCGACGCGACGCTCGACGACAAGGCGCTCTTCCCGACGCTCGTCCGCGTGACGGGCAGTTGGACGGCCGTGGGAGACGCCTTCGTGGCCCTCTTCCTCACGCTCTACTCGTGGCACTCAGCCGTCTTCCTCTCGGACACAGCGCAAGGTAGACCGGCAATCAAGCACCCAGAATTTGTGTTTTTAGCCGTAACTTTCAATAGGCTGGCTTATTGCCCGCCGCGCTAGATTGTCATTTTGACGACAATATCTGAGGACCACAAAATATGTCAATTGTTTTAGCGAATAAATCTTTTTGACAACCACGATTTCCGCGACAGCTATTTTAGAAACCAAGACAGCCGACGCTTCCAAGATACTAAATAAAAAATTTCTGCAACCACTACAGCTGCCTTTTCAAAGACAGCGAAGAAAATTCAGAATTAGATAGTAGCCAGATTCGTGTTTCTCATCCACGCACCAATCGCGCTCGTTGTTGCATAATTTAACTTTCGAAATCTTAGCCAGCGCTCAACCTAACTTAAGACTGTCTTATGTTAATGTTAAGACTGTCTTGAAATCGCACTCATTTACTCGAGCTTACTAGGTTTGAAATTACTACTGTAAATCCCAAGATTTCTTCACTAAAACGATTCCCCATAACCAGGATTTACGCAACCTCGTTCGCAAGCGCTATTTCCAAAGCCACGACTTCCGCAACCACGATTTCCGTAATCACAAACTACAATCCGACAAATTAAATAATGAATAAAAGCTTAACATAATCTGTTTTATGTTAAAACCAAGGTGTTATCGGTTCGAATCGGAAACCGTATTATACTCTCGGAATATATTGCAGTAATTCAGCGTTAATTGAACGTTCAACTGTTGCTACCGTATAATTATGGTTGAAGGTAGCTCAAGGCGGACCAGATTGTTCTGTATGGTGTTAAGGAAATATTGTATTGCTATGAACTTAGAAGAGATTGCTAAGAAGAGCACAGTGTGTCGCCTTTATTCACGCAAACGTGTAGCATAGTGTGATAGTGCATGAGTGATACACGTAAATGATAAATAACTACATGAATGAAAATTGTACGACACTGTTAAATTTTCTATGCAATGACTAAAAGTGACTCCAAGACTAAAATATTATTCACAATTTATTCGCACACATATATCAGTGTGAGCCCCATCCCCCGGGCGGCGCAGGTTCGTTGTGCGCGCTGGGCATGCGGTCGGTGCGCGGCGCGCTGCTCGCCAGCAACGTGACGAGCGCAGAGTGGGTCCAGATGACGACCGAACCCACGGACTCGGAGATCGACAACTACGTCCAGCGACTCGCCGTGCGCGGCCGCAGTGCGTCCCTGCATGCGAGAACACCGCAGCCATTGTTCTATCATTCGCTTCTTATTGGCGGAAATTGACGACATCTTCAATGTTACTGCATTCAAACATGCTAAACCCGTCATGTTGAACGAACTAATCTCAATGGGCCTACATAGCCTATACTTTTTGAGAGTGGTAGAATATTTGGTTTTATTTAAACTCTTCAACTTCAATTAACTCTCTTCTTCGAAAAGTAATTAGATAAATTCTGAATGCAAGCAACATATCGTTTTGTAATAGCTAATTGACTTCTTGCACTCACGTTTCTGGTACGGTACTATGATGCAGTAATGTATTTTTTTGCACGCGTGGTCCTCAGTGATTGTGATGTTTTACTTCTCCTGGTTTTCCGAAGTGGACCGCACTAATGTCTCAAAAAAAACAATTCTGACAATTTTTCGATTATCCAATCTTTCACTGACACAATCAAATGAAAAACGCTACATACGCAATGGTCTGCAATAATCTGCATACACTGCCTTCTATACATCGAGTCGTGCTAGACAGGCTTTCAAATGAAGTTGGCACCTGTCCAACTCTCGGGTCTTTTCCTTGACGGCAGTGTCCGACTTCATGTCTGTTATCTGCGACTTGTGCCACACTGTCTGCCCTCAGTCGCGGTACTGTGTCACTCGTCGTGGGCGGTGGTGGTGCGGCTGCTGTATGCGGCGCAGGACGCGGGCATGACGCAGGGCGACTACGCCTACTTGACGTTCAGCGCGGTGGACGCGGACAGCGCGCCGTGGACCGCCCTCAGCGCGCCCGGACTGAACATAACGTACCGCAAGCAGGCCTTCTACTCGCTCAAGCAGGTTGTGCTCAAACCATCACGCTAACTCTATGTTGTTTGAAGTTTGAGCACCGTGTGCAGTGGGGCAAAGCTAATAATCACTCCCCTTCTTCGACCGCCTGTCGTAACTTGCCAGAGGAGTTCTGAGTTGCAAACCAGTGCTCTGTTCTCCAGTGGGCGGGAAGTTCCCTGTAACTCTAATATTCTAATCGGAATCCATGTTGCCTGCAATCACTCAATTTTAGCAAGACTTTAGCTCATCGAAGCAACTTTGAATAGGTTGAAGAATCGATGGGTCTTACTCTAACCGATGCTAAATTATTTGTCAGAGGTACATGTATACCGCTCAGCAATCTGCCAATCATAATTTTTATCAGATGACGTTCGCCAACGAGAGCGACACGAACGGAACTCTCGCTTTCGTCAACAAAGTGCGGCAGCGCAACGCACAGCCGCCGTGGGACCGACTGGCTCCCAACAGTGGACCCGTCAGTATTCCCTGCCCCAATCTGGAGTGGCACCAACAGTGAATTCTTGAATAACCCTTGCTTTACTCTGGGACGAACTGGTTTCAACAGTGGACACGTGCTTTTTTCGATATCTTAACGCTGGACTGGCACCCAAGTGTGGACCTTTGAATATAGCGCTTGCCTAAACTCCGACGCCAACTGGCGGCCAAGAAGAGCTTCATGAGTAACCCCTGTCTTAACTCTGCTGCAACTGTGAGCCCGTGAGTAACCCTGTATTCCTAATTCATACATGTGCGCACGATTGGCCGTCATGTGCATTTAATCAGAAGCTAGATACAAACAAAGATACTAGTAAAGATTTAAGTGGCTGTACGGTGTGCACTGTTTGACGTACTGTGTGACGGAATTATCCTCCCTTGGATCAATTTTCGTCACTACCTCTCGGTAGGCTTAAAACCGCTGCTGGCTGCTAGCTCGGCTGCTAGTTCGGCTGCTAGCTGCTAGCACAGCTCTAGCTCGGCTGCTAGCTGCTGGTTGGAGGAGGGAGCGTCCGGCGTTCTTGTGGTAAACTCTTTACATTCGCACGCTGGGGCCGAGGAAGGTGGACGTCTCTGTTGATCTTCTAAAAATTACAAGCAACATGTAATGTAACTTAGGCTACCGTGCTCTTTTCCTGTATTTTGTATTCATGGTAATGTAGTTCTCACGAACGGTATAGTTAACTGATATCATGGAATATAATGAGAGGGAAGAGCTCGGCAGAGGCGTCCCGGTGTCCGGCGTGTACAGCGCCTGGTCTCAGGGTGAGAATGTCGTAGGTCTTAAGGTGTGACTAACTGGTAACTGTAACGGGGTGGGTAGTTAGAGTAGAGGGGTGCGTGAACATTGTGAACGGTACAACCTATATTTGCTTACTCATACTTGTCTTTGTAATTGTTTGCTGGTCTTCTTAGAACCTTGATCTGTTGCTTGTTTCATTACAAAATATAGCATAAGTTTCTTATTTAATTATCGGACTTCCGTTCTGAAACATAGCGCAGATTGATACAAAACCTAATTTGCGATCATTAATAAGTAAAGTAGAGGTGGGGTGGGCTAACTCCCTGGTATATATGTAATTCGGCACAATAGGCTCTTGGCCCGTTATATACTGTACTGTGGCTGTGACGGTTTCGGGACGTTAAAAGACGGCATGTAGTAACGAAGACTAGTCCAACGAACCGCCCGCTTTCTTTGATAGCTTTTTACCCAGGGTTCCCTAGGCGAGTGGCATGGGGAACTCTGAACTTCAGACCTATTCTCCTTTCACCCCAGTCTGCAGAGATTATGTATTGTGCAGCCGACTGCTGAGGCTCTGTACGTCTATGACGCAACTTATTTGTACGCGCTGGCAGCCAATCAGAGCGCGGCTGAGGGTCGCAACCTGGGCGACGGCGTGGACATCTTCAATCATTCACTCGGGAGGAAGTTTGTCGGTAATGATTCGGTATTCACCACTCGCTTGGCAACTAGTTGCAAGGTTAACAACGAACCAGTATTGCCACTCGTTGGGCACAGGGGCGGCGGAACAGTATGATTTGAGGGGGGGCGAGGTCTCAAATTGAGGGGGGGCTACGCCCCCCCTCAAAAAT
>JAQIWG010005091.1:0-15022 GCA_034695025.1 Chamaedrilus cognettii | reverse complement strand
TGTATAATCCGGGCTTAGTCTGCACGTTCCCTGAAAAAATGGTCAAAATCCGTTCAGTGGTGGCTGAGTTATTGTGGCGCAAAGGTTTTGCCCCCCCCAACTTTTATAAAGACCGTTCGCCCACCTTACGTATCAATATTTTGTTCAACATGTATAGGGCGTTTTGTAGCAAGTAGTAAGTGGAACAATCTGGTGCAGAAAGCATGCAAATCGGACTGATAGTAAAAAAGTTATCGCAATTCATGCAAAAGTGCATGCGGTGGCCCCCGGACACCCCCACAATGATTACAATGAAATTTTTTCGCTGAAAACATTTTCGTTAACGTTAAAAATGTTTTGACCCTTATTCTAGACTTATAGGTCAGGAGGCGAGTGTCCGAGAATGCACCAAAGATCTGTAAGAAAAAAAAAAAAAAAATCAAATTAAGGTACCGGGCCGAAACAATATGGCGTTCGCCTATCGGCGCGCCCCGTAAAAACTGATAGCTAGACTTATAGGTCAGGAGGCGAGTCTCCGAGAATGCGCCAAAGATCCGTATGAAAAAATTAATAAAAAAATAAAAAATAAAGAAAAATAAAATAAAATAAAGGTACCGGGCCAAAACAATACGGCGTTCGCCTATCAGCGCACGCGGTAAAAATAGCCTCTCAAATACTATTTTCATTGGGCTCAAAGCAAAAAATAACAAACTCACATCTGCTGCGGCCTCAGAATGTCTTTCAGTTTAGCTCCCTTAGTTCACTGCCATAGCCAATGAACTGTGTTGGCATGACTTGACAGTTTTTCTAATGGTTCCACAAAAAATTTTCAGAGGTCGAGAAGGTCATTATTTTACAAAAGCAGGGTTGTAAAGAAGGCTTGTGAAAAAAAGAATATTATCCAAAACAGGGAGTATGCCCCTCGAAAACAAAGAGGGCTCTAGAAAAATCTATCAAACGATAGGGCGCATCGTTAACAGCCTAAAATGTAGCACATTCAAACAACTTAAAATTTTGAATCACAGCACCAAAATTAATTAAAAAAACAAGATCAGCAAAAAGCTATTACAGTATCCAAAAAATTCCAAGGTTTAAACTGAATTGCTACCCATAAACCTACTATAATATAATTATTCCCATTCTTAAAGAGAAGAGATAACACCCCCCTCCCCGACCCCTGAAGTGAATGGGAAAGAGGATAGTTGCTGCAGCGTACCGCGAGCTTCACTCTATCCCTCTCGACCAAATCTGCCAGCTTGAGCAGGAGCAGGCCTCGCTGGGATGCATCCAGGTTGCGCCAGGCTGAACCACGCTTGAAGGCTGCCTTGGCCGCAGCCACAGCTATGTCAATGTCGGCCTGAAATAGGATACCAACCGTCTTTTATCTGGATCAAGCAACAGCAGCCTAGGTTAGCAGAGTGGATATTTTAATGTACAAGGCAAAAAAAGCAATCAGGACAGTAAACAACTGGCCGTGGTTCATAAAATTTAGGTAGGCTTCTTGAAAGTATGTTATTTAAACGCAGAATTAAGAAAACCAAATTAAAGCAATATAAATTAATGATTTCTTGTATTACGAGCATTGACACTCAGACTAAAAGACAACAACATATCTTTCAGTACTATTACCGACTATATTCCCACAAGACAAAAATTGAAATAAATAAAGGGTATAATGTAAATACACACCTTGTCTCCCTCTTGCACGTCGACAATCTTCTCCCCAGTCGACGGGTTGAGGGTGGGGAACACTTTCCCACTCACTGAATTGACATACTCGTTGTTGATGAAGATCTGGTGGACCAAAATAAATTCTATAAAATAATATTCATGCGCACGTTTCATGCCAGTACAAAACTCTAGCAACACCTTATCAAAGGTCTATGAATTTATGCTTATAGGCGCTATATTTATTGTTGACACGGGCTGATATTGACGTCAAGACTCTGGCATTATATTCATTGACGGTAGGCTGCTCGTTGCTCAAACATTAGCATTAATTGAGCCCAAAGTTTTCAAGCGCTGTTCGCACAATATTTTACATGTAGACTGCACGCTAGCCTACAATTGCAGGTAATTTCAGTTCGAAAACCCAAGCATTGTTTAATTAGAACGCAATCTAACGTAATCAGAGAGAAACGTAATCAGAGAGGAACGTAATCAGAGAACAACACCCAAACGTTCCAAAGAGTTAGGACTATACGAGAAGAACAATATCGATAGTGATTAGCAACCTGAGCTATATTTGAAGACAACCAACCTGCGTGCGATCCACCTTCATGTCACGCAGCGGAGTAGGAACGGACGGAGCAGCCATGCTTACTCGCTCAACGGTCTACGATCTACGTTCAACGGTCACAGTCAACTCGGCCACTGGCACTTTAGGCTACAGTAATGATCGTCGGTCGGTAGATCTTAAAGTCCTGGATCTAGCAAACAGCCGAGACTGCAGTAGAACTTCGTTTCACCGTGTCACGACTTCTTAACTGCAGAGTT
Source organism: Chamaedrilus cognettii (assembly GCA_034695025.1). Classification (NCBI taxonomy): domain Eukaryota; kingdom Metazoa; phylum Annelida; class Clitellata; order Enchytraeida; family Enchytraeidae; genus Chamaedrilus; species Chamaedrilus cognettii. The sequence continues at coordinate 12,547 of JAQIWG010005091.1, read as the reverse complement.
GTCCCTACTCGATCTACTCTCGCGCTGTGGCTGCAGATCTAGTTAGGTCAAAGTGTGTGATCGAGATCTGCCGCCACCGCTTATCCTCGCACGATTGGGCTCGGCCTAGGCGTAGCGCATGCTAGGCCTCTAGACGGGTCAAAAATCAGGCCAAACCGCGACTGCCGAACCGTCGTATCGGATCTGTAGTCCTACTGGAACTGCAGTGCATTTCGTGATTGCAAAGCAACTGAAAAGTTTATGGATAGGCCTAGTAAAAAGTTAAGACAAAAATTGGGCCTATTGGTTTTAAAATGTAACCGTCTCCCAGCTCAAATCTAGGCTATCATTTCTCTGTCATAATGCTTATTATCAAAGTTCAGTTTAGTCCTTACGAAATAGGAGTAGCGTTACGCGTGCTGCTTATAAAACATCAGTAGTGCACTCCTATGCTTTTCCTATGCCTTTCAAAAAAAGGGGTAGGCCTAGAGTTGACCTACTCCACGATCGTCCATTTTTACGAGTAATGCTACTCCTACTCATTTCTAAATCCGAGTAGATTTTCTAAATAAAAAACGTCGTTTTTGGAGTACTACTCCTACTAAGCTTATCCCTGCTTATTGCTTATTACTAGTTGTTCGCAGAACAATTGGACAGGTTAAACATTATGTTTCAATAATGTTCAAACTAGTTTTGAAACTTTCCATATTGTTTCTAACGTGGTTTGTCACGGCGCACGTATAGATTTCAAAATTGTTGCAGAATTGTTTCAAATGTGGTATTTTCAAGTAGCGTGTATTTTGCTTCAAAATACCTTCACAATTCTATTGTTTCAAATGCGGTACCTTCAAGGAGCACGTATAAATGTTTCAAAATTGCTTCAAATGTGATTTTTCAAGGCGCATGAGTAATAGGCTCCTACTGATTCACAGAAATATATCGGATAATGCGACATTCGAAGAAGCTCAAATTGGTTCTAAAATTGTCCAGGACATACTAGAATCACGTTTTTAATATTGAGCGTACACGATTCGAATAATTAATTGAACTCAGAAATTGAACGCAAATAAATGAAAGAACAAACAGTCATCTTTTAAAGTACTCGACACAATAGAATGCACAGAACGGCGTGATATTGAAGCGTGATGAGCGAACGACAAACAACACACGAACTAAGCGCGTATTTGTGATAAAAGCGTGAAAATGAAGAAGAAATTAATTAATAACTGTAGCAAAACGTAGCAAATGGCATAATGGATACATTGTATGCATATACGCGTATCAAATTGAAGTAAATGAGCATGAACTGCGCGGAAAGTAGATGTCGAAACTCTTGCAAATGTACGCTGGTGTTACTTCAATAGTCCTACTACGAGCTAAGAGAGTTTCAAAAATGGCTTCTTAAAAATAGACGTCAGAACTGTGTTTCAAAAAGGCGTCTTTAAATTGATGACAGAACTTTGCTCAGATGCTATCAGATCTTAGAATATTAGATCTTGGAATAAGCTGACTTCTGTCTCTTTAGAATATCAGATTCAATCTCAATCAGAAGCTTTGAACGTTTAAGAGGCTTCACTGCACTTCTTTGCCCAATAAAGAAAGGATAAATAGACCCAATAATAATTAATAATAAAACCAAGCAATTTAGCGTGTAGACTATTGTCAATTGACATGCATTCAGTAATTAGGTATACCATGAGGGCGGCATTAAAGTCTAGTGTTGCATAATACAAAAATCAGATTCTTCTACTGATCAAATACAATATGAGATGATGAGATGAACGGATGTAAAGTTATAATTACCATCCAACAGTATTAGCAGTATATGATGTGACGAATATCACATTCTGAGCAGCACAGTACTGTTGCTATACATGTGTGTCGTGCATAACATGGTGAAGGATATTAATGATACATCTCACACTGACATCACACAAGATAAAATTCACATGCTACTTACTCCTGGACTAAAAAGCCCTATTTGTTTTTGAAGTGACACGAAAACACATAATTTAATTACCCTGTTGCAGGTGAGAGTACCTGGAGTACATAAACAATTAATTACCATACTTATTTTTATACTGAACACATTGATTAATTCCCAATAGCTCCTAAGAGTCACAATGGGCCATTTTTCATATTCAATAAAAAACCGCCGAGTCCTCTTAGTTCAGCGCTTCGCGGAATCGCTTTCCCTGTGGATGACCCCTGACCCGTATGACCCCGGCATGGCCGCGTCTGATTGGCTGGGCCAAAGGAGAGGACTCGTCTCATGTACATGTAGATGGTCAGCTCCGTTAGAGGTTTGAACAGGATGCACAACTAGCGCATCCGCTGGAAGAAACAAAGTATAATGCCAAACTTAAAATTATGCATGCATTAGTTCAGAAATAATTCATACATATGTTTATTAATTATACATGCATAAATTATTAAGAGAGAGATTGCGCATAGACAAATAGATTGTGCATAGCTAAAATAGAGATTTTGTATTGGATTATGCATGGTATGCATTTTATAGACTACGACGCATCTATATTTGTAAAAATGTAGAAAATGATGTAGACTACAGACAATCTGAGATAACCAAGTTATAGTTGACAAGTTTTCTTGCATCGGCTCTTATGGACGTCGTGCGACACTAAATATAGGAGCGACTACAGTAATTCTCAAGCAAGGGGGTGTATAGACACACTTTTTGTCAACATAAATTATATGCAATTTTTGCTTCTCAGGCTATTTTGAACAGTGCTTATTCAATGATATCACAAATTTTGAGGAGCTTGGGCTCCCTGGCGAATCATAGGCTTTCTGCTATGCAGGTCTCCCAGTCCTTTTTCCAGAATTTCAGGACAGGAAAAATGTGAAATTTCAGGACATTTTCATGACATTTTTCGGCATCAAATTTTCTTATGAATATTAAGATTGATACAAATTATAACCTAGTTGACTTCGCTAATAGTTTTAAGGCTAGTGTTTTAGTAGTTCATTAAGCAAAGAAAATTATGCAGCCTCTTCCTCGCCTTCTAGTTGCTGCAATCCTCCCTTTATGTTTTTATGACAAAAAAAGTACATTCCAAGAATTTTTTTTTAAACACAGCATGACTAGCAATAGGAATTACATAGCGATGAGATTGTCATTGAAATCTGCTTTCTACTTGTGAAAGATGATAAATTAAAAGCAAATCTAATATGTCTGTTAGTCTAATTACAAAAATTTCCTTCTAAACCGACCTGAAAAAGTACCTGAATAAATTAATAAAGCACTTCTCAACAGCACCCCATTGTTGCTCTTCCATGTAGCTCATGTCAAGTCAATCACTTCAATCAGCGTCTTTGTAACGAGTTGCTGTATTTCATCCATCACATCTTCTCCGATTTTTCTTTGGTACGTTCAAGTATCTCTTGTCGAATCAATGTACATGTAGATTGATTAAACCTATCACGTGTATCACGTAGCTTGGGTAGACCTATCACGTGTATCATGTAGCTTGGTGTTTCCATCTGTTAGCATGACCTGTGCAACCTTTGCACCCTTCAGGTCACTATTCTTCAAAACAACTGCCAGTTTTGTTGAAGCTTCTCCTATGAGATCCTTTGCTGTTTTCTGTTCCTGCAATTGAGCATCTTCTAGAATTTTCTGTTCATTTATCCGCTTCCTTATGTCGTCCACTTTTGTACAAAGTGTTCTCTTGTCATTGACCAACTGCTCGTTCTTGCTCTTTCAATCTCTGATTCTTTTCATCATTCTCCAATTTCAGTGCATACTCGGTAGATGAACGCTTAACACAAGTGATCAGATCTTTTGTTATTGGAATCGAGTTGACACGTCCATAAAGTCACACAGCTTCCTTTACTTTCTTTCAGCAATGATATACCGCCATCACATATTACATTCAATCATTCACATCCATGCATATAATGCAAGATTAGATGATAAAGCCACAAACGGCAAAATATGCGCACAAAATTTGAGGACAAATCTTGAAAATTCAGGATAGGCCCAGAATTTCAGAATATTTCAGGACAAAAAAATAATTTCAGGAATTTCAGGAAAATCAGGATGACTGGGAATGGTGCTATGTCGCGCCGGGTGCTATGACATCGTTAAGATACTAAATAACAAGATATAATATCTTGTTATTGCAATATTGTTTCAATCTGTAACACGCGCAATATCCAATATCGCAACTAACCACATTCCCTCGACTATTCATAGCGCATGCTTTCTGCCAAGTTAAGGTTACACAAGAGGGACATGCTTATGTGCATGTAGGGACACGTTTATACATCCAGCATTCTTTCCTCCACGTTTATACACAAGAGCCACTTCAGTGTCTGACCTGTGCATTTGTGGAGAGGGCCGAGTTTGATGGGCGCGACGAGCAGCAGGACGCAGAGACAGACAAGCAGACAGCCGAGCGGCAGGAACACCATGACGCACTTGAAGAAGTGCGCGTGCACCGCACGGCACACGGCTTCTTCGTCATTACTGCTGCGGGATAACAGTGCAGCATGAGTGCAGAGTGACAGTGAGCGATGAGAAATAAAGAGAGATTAAAAAGTGAACGATATCACTCTACGTCTAGTGTGCAGCCGCGTGGAAGGCCCCTGGCATCCAACTCTACAACTCTGACCATTCCTTCAAACTCCATATTCTCTTCAACACTCCATAATGATATAAATATCTGCAAATGCATTGCGAGAAAAGAGTGATGGGCCACAGGAGAACATAAAATTTAGAGCGCAAAAAAAACTAATCAAAATAATTATAGAATATAATTTTTATACAGATGCATATTAGACAAATCCGCAATGATAAGACAATTATTTAAATCAAAGGGCTATACGTACACGCAGCCGGGTTTAAGGTATTGAACGAGCATCACGGCTGTTCCAGACGACAGTTTGTCGGTCAGGCTCATCACTCCATAGACGAAAGCACTGCTTCGCTGCAAGAATCACAACTAGAACAAATAACTGGAAAACATTCACACAAAATTCTGTAAATATCCCCTAAGAGACCATTTATCCTACCCTCTGCCACTATGACTATTGCACACTTTTACCCACCTACAATGAGATGCTCACTTTACACATCAAAAAAAGAGAAGATCAAAATAATGAAATAACCTAAATTTTGTTTACTATAACACCATTACTATAAAAACACGTTTTAAAACAGCAGACAAATCGATTATAAAAACACCATTGTATTCTTTAATATATATGATGAAAACCACGGCATGCTAAACCGAGCCACAGTTTATTCCATGATTCAATTAATTGCATATCGTTTCGCAATGAAACACCCAATCGCAGCTCACCACATTGTTTCCGATCATGTCTGCGGCCATCGACAGCGAGGAAATGATGAGGGTATTGCCTCCAACCCCAAACAGGAGAGCCGGTCCAAAAACCAGCATCGAATGCGCTTTTAAAAACCACATCCACCCAAAACTCACCCCAGCAATCAGAATCCCGAGCGCAAAGGTCGGCTGCAGCAGCAAAAATGATACTGGTATAGAGTCCGTTTTGGTAACTGAAGACGTCATTTACAAGCAAGTTGGGGAACAAAGAATAGACTTGCAGCCTAGAGCTCGCCTGGCGAGTCGTAAAAGGTGACTACAGAGGGGGGAGCGGTTCTGAGGTGGCCCTCTTACTCAGAACCGGACCATAATAGTCTTTGATACTACACACGGTCCTTAAAATCAACCCCCACCTCTCCCCCTGAAGGTATCATAGAAGAAGTTAAATTAGGATGAGAAATACATAAAAACATACGATAGACAAAATTATGTACAATTTTTTTTGCGAGAAGGCGGTAGAAAAATACATTATTTCAAATATACATAGGCAACCAAGATCTAAGTCAAAATACCAAACGAAGTGTGCAACAGATGCACAATGTGGTAGATTTTGCATCTAAGATGTACAAAAGACTACATAACATGATAACGGCGACAAAGCGGCTTGATAATGAATATAGTCCAACAAGAGCTACTAGACAAAGAAATCATGTCTTTGAAAAATGGAACAAACCGTAGATTAGTGAATGTTTAATTCATGTTAGTGAATACCTCAGTAAACACCAAATAATTATTACATTGCAATGCCTTCCAATGGCTTACACTGATTCTTGGGTTACGACGCTTTGTTAAGATGATAAAACTGGGAGGCATCTCTCAGTTTTCTGTCAGCTCATCAATAAAATATTAGCAATCTACAGCCAAAAAAATGTTCTTAAACTATTGTAACAAATGGAAGCCAACAAATATATTGGGCACCGACCTTTCGCCCGAGGGCTCGATTGAGCGCCCTCATGCCTAGAGAAGCAAAGAACCCGGCGACACAGATAACCATTGGGATGATGGCAATGAACTGCTGCAAGAAGGAACATCAACATCCGGTCAACTGGGGCAAACAATGAAAACACAAGTTTCTTGACAGCTATCAATTATTGTTCAAACAACGTTATATTCAGCAAAAATACTCAGGCTAATTGAATAACAACAACAAATTCAGAACCATCGAATAACTGAAACGAATAGTTTTTTTTACAAAGCGGAGTCACTGATATCTCCAAGCCTGCGCTATATCCAACCAGGCTTTTCATTTTTTGCTAATTAGGTCAGGACAGACCATCTCCTGCAGCTCAAATTTGCCAGAAATAGCTAACTGAAGGCTATCAATACGGCTAAAAAACTGGCTGTAATTTATTTTTGTAGACATCAACTGGAACTCTTACGTCTTTTGATATTTAAGTTAATTCTGTCACGACTTTAACGACTAGTCCATTTCTCGTTTGTTTCGTCAGTCACTTACGAATACCTTAGAGAGCAAGAGTGACTCTGTTAGGTAGATGGGCCAGTATGTCTGAGTGAGGTTGAACACCAGCCTCGACAGCATGTACAGCGCTGCCACCTACAACACAATTCCACCACGTGTCAAAGTTTTCCATTTTGGTTCAAAAATGCGTTGCAACTCATTACACTAAGTGGTGTAAAAATATTTCAAAATAACTTGAACAAACACCTAGATGGTGCCTGTTGTAACCAGGGGCCTCATGCATTTAATTCATGTTTCAAAAGCATTTTCTTTAAGTGTCTACTAAGTCAGGTCTCTAAAAACTCAAATCCCGTCGTCGAGCGCAATAACGTCATCCTTTAGTTTGGAGTTTCAAGTAACAAGCGACTAGAACTTTTAAAGGTTTGATATTAACTGCTTAAGACTAAGATTTTTCTAAGATTGGTTCGTAAATTTCTCGAAGATCGCCTCGTGAATAAGACCCCTAAACTTGTCATACATCATTGGCACACAAGGCCTAAATCTTACATCTGGCCTTAATATCGTGATTGAGCTCACACCAATATACAAAGTACAATGTACATTAGGCTCAAACTCATTAAACACAAAAAATAAACAGAGAAAAAGAATAAAAGTTCATTGACATTCTCTCACCAGATAAAATTGCCACTCCTTCAGCCAGTCTCTCCACTCCATGCTAGAGCTTCGTTCGGCCAGCTCATAGGCCGAGAGACCCCCCGAGGGGTGAGGGGGGTGGATCCCCCGCGGGGCAGTGTCGTGGGCCTCGGGCACCCCCAGGTGGTAAAGGGTGCTGAACCCCAGGCCCAGGCCAACCACGGTCAGCATCAGGATCTGTGCGCCAAAATAAAGCATCCCCGATAGGACATTGTGCCTGAAATGTTTCACTACGTCTATTAGTTTACATAAAACTGATTATTGCAATTAGGAACAACATGACATCGGAAGGCGAGGTAGTTATGCGCAAGTTATAACTGACTCACATCATCAGAAATGCTTTTGAGTCTTCATTGCATCAAAAATGTTTTGATATAAAATTTCTATAAAATTTGCTTCCAAAGCAACAAATTCAAGTTTTATAACCACGTTTTAATTTTTTGAGAAATTGATAAAATATCGTGAAGCAGAGAAGTAAATGGATCATCGACAATAAATTTTACAGTCCGGAGAAATAATGATTGTGAGAGTTGAGACCATGAAGCTGATGAGGTCCGAGTAGCTCCACTGCTTGTCGCCACTGACGCCTAGCAGGGCCCAGGCTACGCCATATACCACAATGCTGGCCAGAAGCGTGTTGGCATTCCTGTATCACATATAAACGCTAACCGTAAACCATTTCGTCATGAAAATGAAATATAAATTGATTATTTCGTGAATTAATTCCTAAATATATACAATGCAGTGCATTCGTTATACCATTGAATTCAGCGCGATCCGTTGTCTTTTGTTTTCACAGAACGAGACTATCATTGGTTAGTATCACAAGTCAGGACAAATCTGACTACAAAAGCAATAACGCACTGAGGCCTGATTTACCCTGCTGGGCGCCTCTGGGCAGCGAGATGGTGCACGCCCATAAAGCTCATGACGGAGGAAGGAGGTGGGAAGGGAGCTGACGAACATTTCTCAAACTAAAAACTCACAGTCTAATTTTTTTACTGTATACATTGTATTGTACACTTTCACTTTACAATGGGGCCACGGTTCAATTGGGCCACGGCTCAACTGTAATTAATGACTATGACAAATATTTTTTTGGGTTGGTGGGCGCCCCTAATTGGTGGGCGCCCCTGGGCAGTAAACATACATTCATTGTTTATCTTGCTGATTCATGAAAAAATTACAAACCGCAGAAAAACCAACAACAACGTTCTTGCAACAAAAATCAACACTATTGTGCTAGCAACTGAAAGCCGAGGCACCGCACTAATTAGCCAATAGCAGTGGCGGAGATGAAGGCTTCTTCCGCGAGGGCAGGGGTGGGGCTGGTATTGCAGAAATTTTCACAGCACACAAAACACAACAAGTAAACAGTATATTATTGTATTCACTAGACACAGAACACACAAGATCATCATGAGTGATGATATACTACCTCCACGAGTAGAGCTGGACTCGCTCTGACTCGTTGGACGTGAGCTGGTTGACGATGGAGAGATGCGCGATCTGGACGGACGCCCAGCCGATCTGGAAGGCCGTCACGAAGGGCGCGTAGTAGATGAATTGGGCCCAGTGGGGGGCGTGAGCGCAGCCGAGGCAGTGGAGGAAGAGGAACGGGAAGGAGAGGGACACAAACACCGTCCCTGAACGGCGCAAACCAGGGTTCTGATTCTTTAAAAACCACAAGATTTCTGGCATTTTTGGTATATTTTAAAGTGCAGGTTCACATAGAATGTGACAGTTTAAATTAAGATATAAAGTTCTGAAAATTGATCTGCGTGTGCAGTTCTAATTGTTAAACTGTGTAGTTAATACTTTTGGGCTTAAATATTTAAGTTTTATAAATTTGTTGTAAGAAAATCCCTCCCCCCTGCTCTTGACCTTTCCCATTGCCCAGTTCCACTTGAAAAAGTTACTGCACAGAAAAATGCAGCTAAAAAGCTTTTCTCTAAATATGTCCTGCTTAAGTTCATTTTCATCTTAAATTTTTTCTATGTAAGATCCATATCATTCATCTCCACGATCACCGCAAAAATTCATTGTAAGAAAATCACACTTCATCAATACGAGATCGATTGATACGACACATTCGTCGTACGATATAAAGCCGCCGATACACCCACCGAGTAGGTGCCAACTCTTGCGCTTCCCATACCCGCAGAACCCTGCAGTCTGGTCCGACTCTAGCCCGATAACAGGAGTCGCCACGGCGTCCACGATCTGCCCCAGCAGCAGAAGATAGCCGGCCAGCTCGCTCTCAAACTTGAGCAGGTACTGGAAGTAGACTAGTAGGTAACTGAACCACATGGCCGCGCACAGGTCGTTGTAGAAGTGTCCGAGGCTGTAGGCCAGGCGCACGCGAAGGGGTAATCGAGGGGGAGTGACAACTGCCGATGCGATCAAAGGGGCGTCCGGAGGGGCGTCCGCAGGGGGGAGGAGGGAAGAGAGGGGGCTACGGGGGGCATCGGGAGTAGAGGCAAAGGTGACGTGATGAGACGATGACATGGCGGCTTCGGTTGATGGTGACAGAATCTGAAATTAGACTGTATTTTTTATATAGAAATGAAGGACAATCTCTACAATAATCCTATAGATACAGCCTGTATACAGTGTATGCACGAGCCTATACGTAAATAGCCTCTAGGACAGGGCCTTCTTGAGCAGGAGAACGGGGTTAGTTCAACGACTAGACTAGCTCGAGTCATTTTGCCACATCTGCCTAAATAGAATATGCCTAAGGGCTATACATTGATCAAAATCTACCATCAGGAGCCTATTTGTACAGGCAGCGTTCAGGTTGTAAAACCAGTCGACACTCTACGTGTATAGTCTATACTGATAGCATCATAGCGCATGGCCTAGCCTACATGTAGATCTCGAATTTTTCAGAGGAAACTATTTTTGATCGCAAACCTTAAAAAAAGAAATCTTTTACCCGTGGGATTTATAATTCTTAGGCCTACTATCGATGCGTTTAAAGATCCCTAAAGTATTAACCCAACGAGACCCGCACGTGTCCAACAACAGGACTGGCGTATAGGACATCAATTATGCAGACTATAAATCTAATGTAGTCTACGGGCTACATTATGTTGGTCTCTACTGATTACGGTGGCTGTAGCCCAATGATAGTTCAAAAGGCCGATGTCATGATATTGACATATCCAGCTTAGGCCTACTGGGGTCCTGGGGGTAATCACTAACTAGGCGATATAGTACACGCCATGGACTAGCGAGCTCGTCTCATAACTATGATATGCTGAAACTATATAGGCTTATAGGCCATATAATGCATTGTACAGACTGTAGACTAGAGTAGCGTCTCGAAGTGGTCAAAGTGTGCAGGGGTCTCGTATGAGCAAATATTTGGAAGGCGAAACGCCGTTCTTGCACGCAGGTTTGTTCCAGACGGACGGCGAAGTAGGAGATTACAATTATAAGAGGATCGGACGGCGGCCATGCAAGAAAATTGTCTGCAGGGGTTGTTGCTCCGATTTTTTTGCAAACGATCATCCTCCCTTTCACCTTGCTCCTGACTCCTCAGTTGTATTTGCTCAAATTTCTCGAGCTCTTGGCGTAAAATTGGTCAAATTTCTGCCTATGCTACGTAATTTATGCCTGCATGATACACGACCTTACTAGACAGTTGGCCATAGGCCTATAGTGTAAGTCAATCTGAGATAGTCGTCAAACTCATTATCGTGCGTTAGTCAACAGTCACGCGCTGAGTCTGCGTTTGTGATGCGGCCACGTGACTCAAAAACAGCTGACGATTAACTTCTTGTCAGCCAATTATAGTCAAACTTGAAAGACCGTCTATTAAAATAATACAGTAATCTGTCAAGATAGGTATGTGTCAGGCGTGCTACGATGCGTCAATGCGTGCAAAGTTATTAACTGAATATATTAATCGTGAAACGTATAGCTCTCATTGCATGCCACGTCCTGACTCCTGAACGGCCACAGCAACATGTAGGCCTATGTTGCGATTAGCTTTATTTTGCAGTAGGCTCAGTTGCTCCTACAGTACTATTAGTGAGCCGGGCGCGGGTCGGACACTGACAGGAAGCATATGATGGGCGTGGCCACAGCGTCGGCGATCTGCCCGAAGAACAGCAAGTGCCCGGCAAACTGGATCTCAAATATGAGCAGGTATACTGTAGGTAGACGAGTAGATAGCTGAATCACTGGCCGCACACAGATCGTTGTAGAAGTGTCCGAGGCTGTAGGCCAGGCGAACGCGAAGAGGTAATCGAGGGGGAATCCTTCTCGGGGGCGACGATTGGAGCGAAAGGGGCGTCGGAGGGGGCGTCATGGGGACCATCAAGAGCAGTGCCTTGAGGGATACTTAAGGCGGGATTCGGTGGAGCTTCGGGTTCCCGATAAAAATATTTATCTGCTGAGGCAAAGTGGTGTGAGCGGACATCGCAAACGTCAGAGTAGGCTATCCTTGTCAGAAGGCGGTTTCTAATGGAATTACATTTTCTACAAATTTAAATATGCTCTAAATAGGCTTAAACTTTGAAAAACGAACCAAAACAATTAGGTTATATGAATACTAGGTGAATAGGCCTGTAGCGTGAGAGGGCAAGGGGGACAGTGCCCTCCTGCACTAAAACGTCTGCCCCTTGCTATTATTCCTGCTCCCCATATGGGGAGCAGGAATGGAATCACATGAAACCACATGGCGCCTAAGCAACAAGACCTAGCCAATCACGGAGGTTATCAATCAGGCAGCGTCGCCACTCAAACTTTTTTTTCGAGATGCGAGGATGCCATTCGGATTTACACAATTTGGAAAAGATGGAGGACGATCATTATTAGCTTATTTAGATTTATTGAATTGATCAAATCGGTTAAATCTGCTATAGGTCTATTGCTTTCGTCAAAAATAGAAACACCTTGAAATTAGCTTTGTGGTTTACTGTACTGTCGGACTGTGTACGACATTGTTTAACGGAGATTCTGAAGCTGTTGTAATGTTGGAGAGATGATGAGTTGACGCGTTGCCCTTCGAGACCTCACAACCGGCGACTGCCGTAAATATTGTTTTTGTACTTGTGTTGTGATTAAATTGTAAAGC